>JAJOZX010013829.1:0-85375 GCA_023014485.1 Bathynomus jamesi
CGGGAATGGGACCAGGCCAACAAAAAAACTCCACACGATCAAGCCACGAATAGGATACTGGGCCTCCTCATTCCACCGGTCCCCCCATAAGGAAGTAATCCTAGCCCGTCTCCGCCTAGGCCACACCCGTATCACACACGGACACCTTATGGCGAAATCGCCAGCCCCGCTTTGCCCTACCTGCCATACCCCTATCACTGTCATACACCTCCTGGTGGAATGCACAAAGTTGTCTGCTCTTCGTCGCAGGTGTTTCCCTCTCTCGGCCGAAGATCCCATACCCGACCGGCTACGATCCATACTCGCCAACGGCCCCCACTTTTCAACGGAAGCGATTCTCTTCTTCCTTACTCACTCCCAGCTGCTCCATCGCATTTAAACCGTTCCCCTCCGACCCACTATCCAGCGACTGACCCTTACTCACTCCCCTAGTCTACCACCCCCAACACAGTAACATCACCCACTCACCGCCTCGCCGAGATATGTACCGCTCCTTTTAGGTACGAATCGGCGGTAAATCAGAGAAAGAAAAAAAAATATATATATATATTACATTTACATATATATATATATATACACCATATATATGTATACTATATATACTATACATATATATAGTATAATATATAGAGTATATATACACTATATATTAACTGGTGTAACTGACGACAACCGTCTTATGTTTTAGGATACTGTTGAGGCAAATACGACGACGCAGGAATCTCTCTCACAGGGTACGACAAGTGGAACAGCCGATGGAGCAACAGAAAGTTGTGCAATGGATGGACCATCAGCAAGTGGTGTTAGTGATGAGACAACAACGGTACAACTACCACAGGAATATTCTTTAGTGAATAATGATAATTTACGAGACAAAATTTCTCTACCAGTAACATTAACCCCAAATAATCGGACAACAGGGGTACAAAGACAATTAACAGGCACGAAGAAAAGACGCTAGCATGATGATTTTTCTCATTTGGATCGCGATATTGAAGCCTTGAGATCGATTTCGCAACCAAAAGAACCAGAAAAGGAGGATGAATGCGACTTATTCTGTAAAACCATTGCAGCGCAAATGAAAAAATTACCACTGAAAAATACAATAGAAGTTCAGATGGAAATTCAAAATGTAATGACCAGGAAAAGTTTAAGCTTATTACAGAATTCGTCGGAAGTATCCTGTCCTCCATCTTTATTTAACGTTCCACAAAGCTCTCCATCCCCAAGTTCGTCATCATTGAGCGACATACATTCCGAACCCGCTCCAAATGATCGAAACGTGGCCACAGATATTTTATCTATGGCTTTGCAATTTCAATTGACATTTTATAAATACAGCTTTCATTCATAAAAAATACAATGCTTCATAAGTTGCATCGCAGACTTCAGGCACAAATTTGCTGATTGTACACTTAGGAATTCTGTACAAACTTGCCAAACTCGAGGAGTCACCAGAAGCCAGATATCTCAGCGTTATATGCAGTTTACCTTCAGCAGAAATTGCTGATCGCATGTTTGTATCATTTCTTTGGATCACACCTTTTATTTTTGTTAGCAGAAAATTAAATTGCTCTACAGTCATTCTCAGGTGATTGAAAAACGATCTGGGATCTTCGGTCTGAAATTCCTTTAGCAACGTATTTGATGCACAAAGTAAAGTTCTACAGCTTATCCACTGACGTTCCCAAAGCCTTATCCTTTTCTTGCGTTCCCGCACGTTTTCAATTTCACATATTAACATTTCGCTGAGCACTCCCGCAGCAGCGGCAAACACTTTACCCTCCATGACAATGTGACCTCAGACTGCTACTTGCGCAATAATGTACTTGCTTTGTGTAAACAGGCAGCTGATTTTTACTTGCGTAAGTGGCGACTTGCGCAACTCAACCTGCGCAAGTTACCTTCATCGTGGAAACCGATCTAAAATTTTTAAATGCATTCGTAATGCTACTTCTACACTGGGAAAGGTTGAAGCTAAATCATATTCACAGAATGTTGTACAAATTTTTAGCACTTTTTATATTCCCAAAATTGGCAATTTTCGCTAGTTAATTTAAATCTCGGCTTTTCCAAAAAATTTTATATAATAATTTAAGAATAAATAATAATAATAATGAACATTAATGAGGATAATTTCTACTATTCGGTAACTGGCGAGTGGTGCTGGGGGCCCCTCTTAACCTCGGGACGTATGGGCTCCAGCCCAGTTTGCCGATGCATTAATCCGCTACTGCTTACACTCCAGTGTCTGTTGGGGTACCTGAAGGACAAAGTGTATGACTGTATGGTACTAACCCTCAAAACGTGCCACACTTGCGGGAAGCGGTTTTTCGAGAACTACATAAAATCTCAACCAATATGAGCACTATTTTGTGCCGATCTGTTTTGGAACGTTGATCCGCATGTTTGCGTGTAAATCAGGGGTGGGGAAACCCTCACCCGCGGGCGAAATTTCGCCCACGAGCTAATTTCAATTCGCCCGCTTAGGTATTTATTATTTACTAAAAATTATTTATTTACAGCCCAGCAAATAGCTTTTTAAAATACATCTTATGTACAGCGTGTCCCAAAGAAATGTATACCCACTTTGTTCGATAATACCAGCTATGAGGATAATAAATATATTAATTTTTATATGTTTTTTAATAAAGAATTTTCTCCTGAATCTAAATATGTAATTATTTTTATTAAAAATTGAAAAACAAAAAAGTTACAGATGTTTAAATTATAATTATTATTTTCGAGACTTCATGTGCGATATTTTCTAATATTTTTGCACGTATACGAGATAAGTTTGAAACCGACGGCACTGTGCAAAACTTACAAAAACAACGTTCTGGAAGACGTCGAACATCTTAGATAAAGTGTCATTTAACCATGGAATTTGTAAATTTTTTGAATTAACTAATAATTACAGCATTTATGCTTCAATATCAACACTAAACATAAGTATCTCAAAACAGTCGGTTAAAATATTAGAAAATATCGCACATGAAGTCTCGAAAATAATAATTATAATTTAAACATCTGTAACTTTTTTGTTCTTCAATTTTTAATAAAAATAATTACATATTTAGATTCAGGAGAAAATTCTTTATTAAAAAACATATAAAAAGTAATATTTATTATCCTCATAGCTGGTATTATCGAACAAGTGGGTATACATTTCTTTGGGACACGCTGTATATAAGCTTAAAATTTGCCAGACGCCCGCGGAGGTGTTTATGTTATCGATTTTCGCCCTTGGTACTGAAAAGTTTCCCCACCCCTGGTGTAAAATGGTCGACATTTTGAACATTTATCATAAAATGACGATTAAATGTTATTTTTTTACTTGCCGACTTAGGTACATAGTAAAGTTTTTGTTCATTAAGTGCAGTTAGTGTCCAAAATAAATTTTAAAATGCGTCTATACACAATATATATACAGAGTGGGAGAAAAATCTTTAAGGATTTTATACATACAACTATTTAGTTAACAACATTATACAGATAAGCGTTCGAATGATGAAACAAATCAAACAAAAAGTGTATAAGAATTTTATTCATACAAATATTTTGTTAAATTGTAATTTAATCTTGAAAAAGTCCATCCGCTTCATACATTTGTGGATTCTCTCTGTGAAACTCTTCATTGTTCTTCTGAACATATCGAGTGGCATCCTTTTCAGTTCATCTATTCTGCGGTCAAGGACATTCACATTTGGATAGATGAAACTAGGAGTGTAGAGTTTGTCACGCAAATAAGCCAGAAATCACATGGGGTTAAACCAGGTGATCTGGCTGGCCGCTCGATGCGATCTCGCCGCCCAAGCCATCTTCCTTCAAGGTTCGTATCCAGAATCTCACTGGCAGCTGCAGAGTAATGTGGCGGCGTTCCATCATGTTGATAAAGCCAATTCTTGCCAACGCCATTAGTAAACTGTGGCAAAACTTTGTCTCTCAGTACCTGGCAATAGCGTTTTCCATCCATCGTATCTTTCAATATGTCAAAGGAAACGAATCCTGAATAACCAATGCACGCCCAAACTGTTAGTGTAACCGTTTGAACAGTTTACCCACTCGTATTTTGGGATTTTATTTTTCGCCCAGTAGTGAACGTTGTGTTTGTTTCCTTTTCTCGTAAAACCGGACATATTGATCTTAAAATTTAATCTTTCCAAGGAAATCTGGTTCACTGTTGAACTTTTGTCTCATTGTTTCAGCAAACTGCAGCTGTCTATGAGAATCATCGTCGTATATGAACTGAGAGTAAATGGGTTTGTAATCGTGGTACCTCTATGATTTCAATATTTTTGCTACTGAAAATTTGGAAATACCCAATTCATCTGCGACTTTTCTCGTTGAAGTTGTTGGATAGACTTGAAAAGTGGCGAGGACATTTTCTTTGTTGTTGTCTCCTGTCGCCGTTACTGGCCTTCCGCTTCTTAGACAATCTTTTACTTGGCTCCGTGTTTCCAAAAGTTTGAGCTTCCAGTAACGAAGAGTGGTTGCATTTGGTGATGGTTTATTATATTTTTGTTGAAATAAACGCAAAATTTCTTCACAATTATTATAGGAAATAGCCCACGATACTAGCCCACGATATTAGTATGGGTTTTATTGTCACGATACAAGATACATTTTTTCTTCATTGCTGTATTCCATCCTTACTGACATAGCGCTGATTGGGGCTAGGGCCTAGGACCTTCCTGTTCTAGCCTAGTCATTCCTGGTCTTGTATAGTTGTTTTGAAAAGTATCGCATACACTGCAGTGATAGCACTGGAAATTGTTTAACAAATTATTATATGTATAAAATCCTTATACTTTTCTCTCACCCTGTATATATATATATGTATGTATGTATTGTGTATATATGAGGGTAACTAAAATAATTCAATAAATTCTCTTTTCATCATTTTATTCTGTCATAATTTAATTTTAATTTTAATGAGAGAAAAATTCTTTTCAAGTTTCCAAACTTCAAATATTTTTTTATTTTTAATTTCAATATTTTTTTTCGTTAAAATAAAATAATTTAATTGTTTTTTTAATTAAAAAAATTGCTTCGACAGTTAAAAAAATATAAGGCAAATTATTTAATTTGTGAAGAGTATATTGTCATTAATTAAAATTAATAGCAATAATTCTGTTGGTAAGAGAAAAAATAGCAATGATTTAAAAAAAATTTTTTGGCGGACGGGGGAGGGTCATAATTACTCGAATTAATTGTATAAATTTAACTGTAATTACCTAAATGACGTAACTGTATTCTGTCAATTTACTTATTTAGTTTAATTATATTTTTATTATATGAATTGCCGGTGCTCTGAATGTCGTATTATGACCTACAGTAATTTAATGGAACTGCGTTAGTATACTGTGTGTGTGTGTGTGTATGTAATGTGTATACACAAGTTCATTTTATAATTGCTTTTTCATCGTCTGTCCATTTTCTCTGTACAGCGTTCAAAAGGGTGGCAGACGGTTTTTCAAGTTTCATTTGTCTTAGTGTTGTGTGTATACGTACGTTAGTGACTGAAAGTCAATATCACGACCAAAGTAATTTTAAACCATATATATATATATATATATATATATATATATATTAGGGTGGTCCTCAAGCATAGGGGGGGATTTTCAAACGTATATTTCTCTTGCTCCCAGGGTCTCAATCTGTGAGGTTATGCATAAAAACACTGTGGTTAAAATGTCATTGAGAAATAATAATATTTACCCTGTGCTCAAGAAGGTTGAAGTTATGCCCCTATGTGGGCCGTTGACACGCCTTGCTGAGAGGGTCGGATTGTGTGTGGTGTTGCTCTCACCGTTGACAGATTAGTGTTTTTTTGGCTTGCCTTTAGAATTGGTATTAAACGTTTCCAATGTATCTTCCCCAAGTGTTATTTTGGTGAAATGGCCAGTACACGTTCAAAAGACTTCCTTGTGACGCCAGTCTCTGCACTCACGGGGAGCAAGCTGCCGTCCATCGGCGACGTCCTCGGCCTGACTCTGCACAAGCTGAGCACGAAGGCGGCAACGACGACGAGGGAGGCTGTCACGGCCGTTGCTGATGAAGTGCTTATCTTGTGGACGAAAGCGCGGATTCCAACGACGAGACGAGACCACATCACTGAGAAGCTAGAGAAGTTGTATGGCGAATACAAGCTTCTCAAGAAGAACAAGAATCGACGCTCAGATGCCCAGATTGCACGGGAAGCCTCCTTCCAGCAGATGTTCTGCAACCTCTTCGATGTCGCCCACGCTGACGCACTGAACGAACATGATGAACATCGAGGAGGACAAGGCCTTCCTGATCGCCCAACGAGAACCCGGCCGCAGGGGGACCATGGGAGGAGCTGATGTGGTCCTGGCTCGCACAGAGCGCAATGTTGCGCAGCGGAGGGAGGCTGAACAACGCCGTCGGCGCAGTGCGACTGAAGAAATGGCCACTACTTCTCAAACAGCAGAATTGGCCTCTTCCAGCTCGAGCTCTTCACCCCCCAGCGACTCTCCCATCCGTGGCGCTGTCGGAGGTTGCAGCCCACCCAAGCGCAGTCGGCCGGCGAATATCATTTCACCGGCACTGGCGGCTAGCTTGGACCGCACGAAGCTGACCGACCGCGACGCCGTTTACGTGCTCGGTGAGACGGCTCGGTCCCTTGGCCACAACATTGATGAGTTGAACATCAACCGGTCGTCCATACGGCGCCAGAGGATGGCGCAACGCCAACAAGTTGCCGCTCAGCTCAAGGAGCCCTTCCATCGAGAAGCTGCGCTCGTTGTTCACTGGGATGGGAAGCTGATGGCGGATCTGACGTCCAAGGAACAGGTTGATCGACTCCCGATCCTGGTCTCTTGTGGCGGCGAGGTGCAGCTCCTCCAGGTCGCCAAGCTCGGTTCCGGTACTGGTGCAAACTGTGCCAAAGCTGTGGTGGAAGCTCTGCGAGACTGGGGATTGGATGACAAAGTTGGTGCCCTCTCGTTCGACACTACGGCTTCAAACACGGGAAAGAACACAGGTGCATGCGTGCTGATCGAGCAGGAACTTGGGAGAAGCCTCCTCTATCTGGCATGTCGTCACCATGTCCTGGAGCTTCTTGTCAGTGCGGTTTTCACGGAAGTCCTTGGGTCGTCGTTGGCACCCGAGGTTCAGCTCTTCAAGCGATTCAAGGCGCAATGGGAGTTTGTGAACCAAGAAGATTACGACCACGTCATGAGTGATGCCAACGCTAGTCAAATCGTCGAGGAGGATGCAGACTCCATCATCGAGTTCTGCAAGAAGGCCTTGCAGAAAAGTCACCCCCGGGATGATTATTTGGAGCTCTTGGAACTCACCATCATCTTCCTCGGCGGAGTGCCCCCCCGTGGGATTCGGTTCCGAGCGCCCGGTGCGATGCACCAGGCCCGCTGGATGTCGAAGGTGTTGTACGCCCTGAAGGTATGGATGTTCCGGCGGCAGTTACGGCTCACAGCCAAGGAAGAGGCCGGAGTTCGGCGCCTGAGCGTGTTCGCCGTGAAGTTCTACACAAAGGCGTGGACGGAGGCCCCCCTGAGAGATCTCTGGCTCCTCCAGGCTCTGGAAAAATACGAAGACAAGGAGGTGGCGAAAGCAGCCAAGTCGAAATTCGCCAACCACCTGTGGTACTTGTCCGAGGAGTTGATGGCCCTGGCTCTCTTCGACGACGATGTTCCTCCGGAAACGAAGAAGGCGATGACTGCTGCGATGTTGGAGGAGCCAACGGAGGAGGACGACCCGCCCAAGAGAGCGTCGGTCCTGGCGTGCTCTTCCCTGTCATTAGAGACATTCGTGACGGGGAGGACTCGCCAGTTCTTCGACCGACTCCAATTGCGACGTGGATTCCTGGAACAGGATGTGTCGAAATGGCCGGACAACGAGCAATTCCAAGCGGCTGCCGAGGTGGTCCGGAACCTGTCCGTGACCAACGACCATGCCGAGCGGGCCGTGGCGTTGGCACAAGAATACAACAGGCGCCACACGAAGAAGGAGGACCAGCTGCAGTACATGCTCCTGGGTGTTGCAGAGCACCGGAAGAAATTCCCGGACGCTCTGAAGGCCACGCTGCGACCCGGGCGACAATGATATATATATATATATATATATAAGGAATGAATTTCGTAATTAAACACGAAATGAATGAACCCTTGTGGGTTTGCATTGTATACTTTCAGGGTTAAGGATGTTCCCTGTCTCGCCTTTAATTTGGGAACACGACACACTCACTCGACACACTTCCTTTTCTACTTTCCACCGTTGTTTGAGGAGTTACGGAGTTCAGAGTAAGATTAGGGACTAGTTTCTCCATTATTTTCCAAGTGTAAATAATGGTGTATCTCTCTCCTCCTTTCCAGTGAATATAGGTTTAGTTCGCTTAACGTTTTCCAGTAATTTAGTTCTTTGCACCCATTGATCTTGGCTGTGAAGCTTCTCTGAATCCCTTCCAGCTGTCTAATGTCTTCTTTTTTATATGGGGATGTTAGGACCGAGCAGTATTCCAATCTGGGTATGATCAGTGTTTTCAGTAGAGGAATCATTACATTCCTATCCCTTCGTTTAAAGGTTCTCAATATTTGCCCCGTTATTCTCTTTGCTCTGTTTACTGCTATCTTATTTTGTGTTTCAAATTTCGCATCATCAGTCATTACAACCCCTAAATCTTTTGCTCTAGAATTTCTCTGAATTTCCTGTCCATTTGGGGTATAATATTCCGTGGATTTTAGGTCTTCTCTTTTTCCGTACCGTAACAGCTGAAATTTCTCAGTGTTAAACTTCATATTGTTGTCTTCCGTCCACTTGTAGATTCTGTTCATGTCGGTTTGTAGAGATCCTATATCTTCTGGGTTTCTTATTTTTCTCCTGATCTTTGTGTCATCAGCAAAGGATATTACTGTGCTGTCTCTGGTAACGTCCTCCTCTATGTCAGTTAGCATGATTATGAAGAGTAGTGGAGCTAATATTGTGGTACTGAGCTGAGGACCTCTGATTCTGATGAAGATACTCCTTGTACTGTAACGACTTGCCGCCGCTCACTAAGGAAATTATATATCCATTTCCTACTTTCCTGTTATTCCCATATATTTCAGTTTATGTATTATGATTCCGTGGTCACACTTGTCGAACGCTTTGGCGAAGTCTGTGTATATTAATTACATCTTAGTTTTCATTACTTTCCAGTGCATCAGTAATGTTGTTGTAGTGTTCCATTAGTTGTGATAGGCATGATCTGCCTGACCGAAACCCGTGTTGGTTATCATTGAATTTTTCTGTTTCCAAAAAGTTATAGATTTTCTGTCTGTACAGTATATACAGGGCGTCCCCAAAAAATGTATACACACTTTAAATACTTATAAAGGCAGTGTTTATTAAAATACATTTCATTTTCAAAATGTAATAGAATCTACAGACATTATTTAATTGTTTTGTCAACGCCTGTTTTCAAACTGACGTCCGTTCTGGTCCAGGCACTGCTGATAACGCGAAGCAATGGAATCGCAAACATCACGAAACATTTCGTTTGGTATTTGTGTGCATTCTCGTTCAATGGCTGCTCTCAATTCAGCGACTGTTGCAGGTTTTATAGCGTAGACTTTGTCTTTTAAGTATCCCCATAAAAAAAGTCTAGTGGTGTGAGGTCTGGTGAACGCGGAGGGTATTCTACGAAACCCCTTCGTCCAATCCACATCCACATCGTGCCAAGTACCACTCGCAATACTCCACTCTTCGGTCCGGATCATCTTCATTAATAGCATGGACTAATCTTGGAATGTAACTTTTCCATTGACAGCGCTTCAAAATGCGTTGGACAGACGATTCTGAAATTCCTACCTCACGACTCGCTTGCCGCACAGATTTTCTTGGACTTTGGTGATACGTTTCCAGTACTCTTTCTTGCTTTGTGGGGCTTGTCGATGTCCGTGGTCTTCCGGAACGCTTCTTGTGGACATTCTGAACAGTTCCATCGGCTTCAAACTTATCTCTAATTCGAGTGATGGTAAGTCGCGTTGGTGGATCTGTTTGAAACTCCCTCCTAAACTGTCTTTGCATTTCAACTGCGTTTTCACACTTCCAGTAGCATTTTAGAATGAATTTCCTTTGTTCAAAGCTTAGTCTGACTGCATTATTAATTCTAATGGGTTTAACTTGGAACGAAAGAAACATCAATTGAGCTATCAGCTGTTAAAGTGTGTACATTTTTTTGGGACGCCCTGTATATATATATGTGTATATATATATATATTATATATATATTATATATATATATATATATATATATATACGGTATATATGATACACACAGACCGTGCATGGAACAAGGAACTCTTTTGAGAAAATCAAATCCACTATACAGTAGTCGGAAAATTTGATTTTTTCCAGAAGAGTTCCTTGTTCCATGCACGGTCTGTGTGTATCATGAAAGAGCTTCAGGGGGACCATTCTCAGTTCAATCCCCTATATATATATATATACACAAAATTATATATATATGTGTGTGTGTATGTGTGTGTGTTGAACACAAAATAAATATATAGAGAGAGCTTTCCCATAAAAAGCAGACAAAAGAGAAACTAACAGCTTTTCTGATTCCTGTTTGAGATCGTCTGTATAATTTTATCATTTATGTAGAAATGAAGGAAATCTTATAGACAAACTCAATTCCTCGGGTGATTGCTTATATAACACAGTATATAATTTTCATTTCAATGTCTATCGAACTGTACCATGATCACGTATAGATATCTTGATTTTCGATATTTTTATTTCTTTCAAACCCAGCAGGAATCTTCTCTTGGACTGAGTAAAATCGACTGGCTTAAGCAAAATATTATGGAGTATCGTGCACGCTAAACCTTAAAGATGTGAAATTAGTTTAATAAATAAGATTATATCGATTCTTTTTATACTTTAAGACAAGAAGCGTTTGTCAAAATAGCGAAATAATTCAAATTATCTCGCATCTGACTTTTCTGGAGGATAAAGCTATCAGAATTTCTTTGTGGTGTTCTACATACATGAGAATTTAAGAGATATTAGCCCATGACCTACACTCTTGTTACACGTATTACGTATTTACATAATAACATTTCCAAAACCTTAAATATAAATCCAGACTTTTGGAAAATTAGATGGGATCCTAATAGTTAATGCTTCAATGACCTCGGGCATTTGTTGAGTCAGGGTTCTCGTGTGGTCATGTACCCCAAATATTATCTTTTGCTTTTAGCTTATCCCGTCAGGAAGGACTTCATACCCTCTGTGAACACTCGTGGTTAAGAATAGAATGTGGTCAGGAATAAAGAGAACACGTACACACAAACTACTGGAGCATACAACGGAAACTAAGCCTAGTATTTGTTGAGGAATATCTCAATTTCTGGAATATCCATCCTTGAATACCATTTTAATTCTTTCATCAAGAAAAACTCTGTTTCGAGAAGACACTGCAACCTGTCACACCTTGCAGTCCACTACTCAGTAGAAAAGACCAAAGGGTTACAAGTCCAGATATGGATGCTATGGAGCGCATCTGGAAGCATCTTGACCATTAATCACCATTTCGAAAAACAAGGCCTCTTTCCACATCTGCATCAAATTTGAGGGAAATACTGAATGGACTTTGCTAAAATCTCATCACATCGATGCTACAATGTGTCAAGTCTTTCATGAAGCACATGGAAACACTACAACATATTGATCACACGTGTCTACTTATCATTTCTCCAAGAGGTATATGTACAATTTCTGAAAAAAAATTGTTTTTCTTTTCTTTTTTGGGTGGGGTGGGAAATAGTAATAAAATATGAAAAAAATTATCTATTAGTAATTATTTTGATTTTTAAGAAATCTAGGCGAACTTTTGTCTGAAACTGTACGTTAAGAGTAAATTATATTGTTTGGTTGCTCATATTGTCCCAACCGAGCTCTGGAAAAGCTGACTTATTGCGGAAATTTAAAACTAAAATTTAAAGCTTTATGTTCATATGTATAACAAACTGTAGTTGTATTTGCGTGTCTGTTCTTGCATTACAATGGATTTTGTAATGTTTTTAAGCGAGAAACAAGATTGTTTTTCTGCTTCGTGTTATGCGCAGACGATGCGATTTGTGACTTATCGTGAAAGTTTCCTAGTCTTTTGCGGTTGCCGTACTTTATCCAGATTACTGTATTGTAGTTCGTACGAAGCGATATATTTACTCGTAATCGTCTTTGCATTCTTGAAGACAATATTGTCGGACCGTTAGAAATTAATTTCTTACAATAAACCATCCTCTTCACACTTATTTCTACACTGCGTCTAATTCCTCGTCCACGTTGCGGTCATCCGAAAATTCAGTAATTAAAGCGGAGTAGTTAGACGATAAATCCTGAAGTTGGTGTAGCAGTCGTGTCCGATAAAATTTAAGAGTTTTATGAAGGGAAAAATAAATTTTAAAGCTAAATTTTTCTCCCCTCAAACGTTTCTGTTTTCCGCTTGGTTTGTCTGACCTACATGACCATTTACCCGCAATATTACACTTTCGACCAAATGATAGAAGAAATATTCTTTGAAACTCGATAAAATTTGTATTCGAATTCTATTATCGTTTTATGTTGTATTAAAGTTCAAATTGATTTCTTTTATAAATAATAAAGATGAAGTATAGTTAGATTACGTTAGGTTACATTAAATTGGGTTAGATTATGCCCGGTTAGGTTTATACACTAAGTTTTAGGTTTGGTTTGATATATATGTGTGTGTGTGTGTGTGTGTGTGTGTGTGTGTGTGTGTGTGTGTGTGTGTGTGTGTGTGCGCGTGCGTGCGTGCGTCCGTGCGTGCGTGCGTGCGTGCGTGCTGGATGAGGTTCAAATATTTTTGGTCAAAGATTTTTGGTTAAAAATTTTTGAATTCGAGAAATATTTTTCCCATAAATTTGGTTCACTGGTCAAAAGTTTTGTCTTTCACAGGGTCCGGACCGTAGTTTCGGGAAAACGTTCGCCAAGAAATATAAAATTTCTAAAAAAACAAAAAAAAATCCTAATCGATATTGATTATACCGTCACCAAAAACAATAAAATAAAATTTACATTGGTCAAAAAATTTTAACTTTTATCTCGCTTCATGATATGTAATAGGCGTTTCCCATATGGATTTTAGAGTGATGAATACGAATCTGAACTTACTTTTTCTCTATCACATCTAGTTTTCAAGAAACAAAATACCCTCGGCAGTAATTTAAAATATGCATAAAGAACATATACTGAATTTATTTACGTCGATAAAATTGGAAAATATTCACTCATACTGATACAGTGAAGTTAAAAATTGGCCTTTGCCAGATTTTGTTATATTTAGCAGCGGATAGTCACGCTGAAACATCCAGCTGTAGTCAGCTATCATGCTGAGGTTCCATTTTCCTTGTTAGCGTTTTTCATTTCTACAATATCTTGGTGGAACTTCTCATCATGTTCGTCACTGATATCGCCAAAGTTATCAGGAAAGAAGTGTAAATGGGAGTGAAGAAAATAAATCTTTAAAGACATTCGGCAGCCATGTTCATGATAAGTGGACAGTAAAGTATCAACCAGCTCTTCAAAGTTGTCAGCTTTCTCGTTGCCAAGAAAATTGCTGCAAACCATCTTGAAGGACTTCCAGGCTCTGAGTTCTTTACGTTCCAGGACTGTCAAATTTTTCATCAGCTATCGCATCCCTTATTTGGGGACCGACAAGAATTTCTTCCTTCAACTTTGCATCACTAATGCTTGAAAACTTCTTGCAGAGGTATTTGAATCTACTCCATTCTTCATTCTAAGCTTCCACAAAGTTCTTCATTAAAACCAAGTTAGTTGATATGGAGTGGTAGCAAACATTTTGTTAGGGTCCACCAGTGGTTCATGCTGAATGTTCCTTTGATATGGGATGAGAGATTCACGTGGTAGTCAGTCTTTCTTGAGACTGCGTTCCTTTATCGCACGACTATCCCACAAACAGAGAAAGCAGCAATATTTTGTAAACCCAGCCAACATTCCAAGAAGCAATCCAATGACCTTTAGGTCTCCACAGATATGTCATTGATACTGTTCATAGTTTATTGCCATGAGGAGCACAACCATGTCTTCAAAGAATTCTTTCAGATGAATAGAGTTCCCAACAGGAATACCGAGTATTCATTGCCTTTGTGGAGAAGAACAGGTTTCAAACTGGGCTATGATGAGTCAATGAAAAGACGCCACTTTGGTGGATCATACTTTTGGTTGAAAGAACTGAACAGACTGTCAATGTGTCAACAGTAACAGAGCAGATTGTTTATTTTGAGGTAAGCAGAAAGATCTACAATTCTCTTTCTGAACACGGACATTTTCACATGCGTGGCAAGTAGGATCCATTGTTGTAATCTTGAACCCAAACGTTCAAACTGTTGTTTGGATAGATTCGAGTCTCTTACTAGACCGTTCAGTTCTCCTTGCGTTATCATGTGTGGTTCACGTGAACTGACTACTTTGTAGTCATCGTGTTCATCATAGTCAACATCTGCGGAAGACTCATCATCAATTGACTCCAGAATATCTTTGTCTGGTGGTGGTTTCGGAATCAGCAAGTCATCACAATGAAGTACAACCTGATCGCTGAGTAAACAAGATATTTAATTTTATCTTTCTTGGAAGAGAAGTCACCAATGTTTGTGAGAGAGAAATAAAAGTCCGTTGTTACGATCCTTTGGTTCTCATCAGATCATTTGGACTGCAAATGGCATGGAATACCATTTCCCATCCAGCCAGTCTCTCAGTCCATTGGAACAAAGTACACAGCAGGAATGCGGTACTCAACTCTTGTCCTGGTCACCTAACTCGCATCCAAAGTAATGGAAATAGCAGATCTTAACCAATAGTGAAATGGTTCTCTGCTGTAACTTTGTTGTGAAACAACCTAAAACATAGCAGAAGGAATCCGGCTTGTTTCTACAACCATGACCACGAGGCATTTTAACCCTGAAATCAGAAATCAAAGATTCAGTCTCACAAATTTTAAACACACACACACGCACACACATATACAATTATACATATACATTATATATATATATGTATGTATGTATGTATGTATGTATGTTAAACACAGACCGTGCATGGAACAAGGAACTCTTCTGGGAAATTACATCCACTATAGTTCGAATAAATAATGATATGTGACAAATACTATAGTTTTTTCTTTTTCTTTGACGTATTCAGTCCGACTTGAATGCAACGAGTTTCTTGCGTATATTGAGGTTCTGAATGTAGTAGGTGTAAACTGTAAACGCTGGATCCTATCTGCTTTGTAGATAACTGGTGAAGGAAGCTATATTTTGGGGCCTCTTTGCGAGTAACACGGTGCCCACGTTGGGCTTTCCATCATGAAAAAGAAAAACTATAATTGTCATTTATTATTTATTCGAATTATAGTAGATGTAATTCCCCAGAAGAGTTCCTTGTTCCATGCACGGTCTGTGTTTGACATATAAGTTTCTCGGGGGACCATTCTGAGTTTATATACAGTATATATAATATATATATATATATATATATATATATATGGGAATGAACTCAGAACGGTTACCTGAGGTTTTTTTATGATACACACAGACCGTGCATGGAACAAGGAACTCTTCTAGGATAATTAAATCCTCTATAGTCCGAATAAGTAATGGTAAATGACAAATACCATAGTTTTTCTTTTTCATGATGCTAGCCCGACGTGGGCAACGGGTTACTCGCAAAGAGGTCCCAAAAATATAGCTTCCCTCACCAGCTATCTGCAAAGCAGATAGGATCCAGCTTTGGGACAGGATCTAGGGTAAAGCAGCCTAGCCCAGCTACATTTAGAACCTCAATATAAGCAAAAGACTCGTTGCCTTCACGTCAGATTGAATACATCAAAGAAAAAGGGGTAACTATTATATTTTTAGCCAAAAACCAAAACTTAACCCTCAACTGGCAGAATTGAGCGTCCACTTTTCAAGGCATATACATGTCCGTTTCAAGGCGAGTCTTTTGCTTATATTGAGGTTCTAAATGTAGCTGGGCTAGGCTGCTTTAAACCCTAGATCCTGTCCCAAAGCTGGATCCTATCTGCTTTGCAGATAGCTGGTGAGGGAAGCTATATTTTTGGGACCTCTTTGCGAGTAACCCGTTGCCCACGTCGGGCTAGCATCATGAAAAAGAAAAACTATGGTATTTGTCATTTACCATTACTTATTCGGACTATAGAGGATTTAATTATCCTAGAAAAGTTCCTTGTTCCATGAACGGTCTGTGTGTATTATATATATATATATATATATATATATATATATATATATATACACGGTACATTGTGCAGTGGGGGTAGTTGTGCCGGTAAAACCAGATGTGTTGGAGCTAAAATAAAAGCATATCTGTTTATAATACAGCTAAATACATTTACTGGATATGGTTTCATTTCTGAAGCAAAAACCTCGTTGACCAGTGTTATCATTTAGTAATTTTTCATACATTTTACACAATTTTGTTTCTAGATGAAGTTTTTACCCAAACTGTACAATCGGTTAAAAAAATTTTGTTACGAAACTTTCATTATTAAAATTAGGTTCGTATGTAAATTGATCGATATATGCTTGATGAAGTCTTGCATAGCAAATGCCAAGAAATATATATATACTAGGGGCACTCAGTATATTTTGCCCCACCCTTTTTTCTTAGCTAAATAATAGGCCATGGGACTGATTCTTGTCTTTCCATGGTGTGTCCCAGTGAAACGGGTCTCGTAGTATTTTTGCGTAACAAACTGATGATTCAGGTATTCATACTATGAAAAACGATTTAATGGAAAATTTACAGAATCGATTCAAGCAGTGGAAGACAGATATTACTTGCATGATTGTTCAGGTTTTAGATCCTCGCTTCAAATTTGCTTGCATTACAGTGCCTGAGCTTGTAAAAAATGACGTAATCACTGTCTGCATCACCTAATGCTACTCCTACACGTAATATAACTTATGCTGATGAAGCAACTGCTTTTGTTTCACGAGAAGATCAAGAACCTTTGCGAAAGAAGCCGAAGGTTGACTTATGGAGCTACTTCTCTGAGACTATTTTCACAATCAGATAATGCCTCCACCAATCAAGAGTAGCCAGCAAAGTTGTCAAAAAGAATTAGACATCCATTCAAAGGAGCCACGAGCCAGTCGTGACACGAACCCTCTTGATTGGTGGAGCCATAATGGCGAAAGATTCCCGAAATTATCAGTAATTGCTCGCCACCCACAAGCGTACGAAGTGAACGACAGTTCAGTTCTGCGAAAAATGTAATTACCGACGCACGTAATTGATCAGCTCCTGATGCTGTTGAACGATTAATTTTTCTACATGATAATCTACTTGCCTTAAATTTCAATTATTCGGTTTGGTTTTTGCGGTAATTAATATTACTGCCTGTTCATTTTTTTGCGAGGTTATTACTTAGTATCACTATACCAAGTTGGATTTGTTTCTAATTATTCTTCTGAAAAATTCTTTGAAATAAAAAAAAAACATTTTAAGTTGCGTTTCCTAAATCACGTTATTCACCCTAATTATCAAATATTTGGTATCCGGTTAAAAACATAAAAACTATCGGCTGAATAGTATGTGTGTGTGTCCCTAATACACACACACACATACAAGGTTGACAGAAGTAAATAGGACTGTTCTCAAGAGTAAATGGCAAAGCTCATCCGTAGAATTCCAGAACGTGTGTAAACTTTACATAATTCAAAAGAAAACCCAACACGATTCTAAATATATTGATTCAATATGTTATTAATATTGACTTCTACTGTATTATCAAATCCAAAGGACATGGAAAAACCGAAGATGTCTATTTACTTTTGTCCATCGTCTACATATTGACACGCATCACTCGTTCCAAGAAAATTGAATATAAAATTCTTTACATGGATTACAATAATTTGTTCATGGAATCATAAATCTTCAGTTCAAAAATGGTAATTTGAAATTCGTTTTACAATTTTTGTTTTAATTTGAAAAAATGTTAACCGTTTTATGCTTTAAATGGACTTCGATTACGAAGTATTTTGTATTTTAAGTGGCCATATATATCTAAATGTATGAAGTTTTAAGTTATTTTAACATACACCATATCATGTTTATACATTTAATTTTTCGTATATAATATATATATATATATCGTAAAGAACGACGCTTGTATAGGAGAACATTCCGCGATGAGAAGAGAGAACGAAAAAATGAGGTAACCACCCGGGAATCGAACCCGGGATCTTCCGATTGCCGGTCAGATATGATAACCATTACACCACGGGCCCCACTCGAACAAATGCCGTAATTCTTCTACATACGCGCAGAAACCAATGCCCCAAGGGGGCACCTCCCGCATGCCGTATCTATATATACATTTCAACTGCAAAGAACACGCAGTATGTTCTCCTATACAAGCGTCGTTCTTCACGTTATTTATACTGCGTGTTCTTTGCAGTTGAAATGTATATATAGATACGGCATGCGGGAGGTGCCCCCTTGGGGCATTGGTTTCTGCGCGTATGCAGAAGAATTAGGGCATTTGTTCGAGTGGGGCCCGTGGTGTAATGGTTATCATATCTGACCGGCAATCGGAAGATCCCGGGTTCGATTCCCGGGTGGTTACCTCATTTTTTCATTTGTTCGTTCTCTCTTCTCATCTTGCGCGGAATGTTCTCCTATACAAGCGTCGTTCTTTACGTTATTTATACTGCGTGTTCTTTGCAGTTGAAATAGATATATATATATATATATATATATATATATATATATATGATACACACAGACAGTGCATGGAACAAGGAACTCTTCTGGGATAATTAAATCCACTATAGTCCGAATAAGTAATGGTAAATGACAAATACCATAGTTTTTCTTTTTCATGATGCTAGCCCGACGCGGGCAACGGGTCACTCGCAAAGAGGTCCCATAAATATAGCTTCCCTCACCAGCTATCTGCAAAGCAGACAGGATCCAGCTTTGGGACATGGATCTAGGGTTTAAAGCAGTCTAGCCCTGCTACATTTAGAACCTCAATATAAGCAAAAGACTCGCTGCCTTCACGTCAGATTGAATACATCAAAGAAAAAGGGGTAACTATTATATTTTTAGCCAAAAACCAAAACTTAAACCTCAACTGGTAGAATTGAGCGTCCACTTTTCAAGGCACATAACATGTCCGTTTCAAGATGGGAATGAACTCAGAATGGTCCCCTGAGTTTTTTATGATACACACACAGTGCATGGAACAAGGAACTCTTCTGGGATAATTAAAACCACTATAGTCCGAATAAGTAATGGTAAATGACAAATACCATAGTTTTTCTTTTTCATGGTGTGGATTTAATTATCCCAGAAGAGTTCCTTGTGCCATGCACTGTCTGTGTGTATCATAAAAAACTCAGGGGACCATTCTGAGTTCATTCCCATATATATATATATATATATATATATATATATATATATATGATGAATAAAACCACGAAGGAAAAAGAAACACAAAGGGGTGCTCAAGCGCTTTCGTCTAATGACATCCTCAGGAACACTGGAGTGAAAGGACAGATCAAGGCAATATATAGGTTACAAAAATAAACATACATACATACATATTCATATATATATATACATATATATATATATATATATATATATACATATATATATATATATATATATATATACATATACATATACATATATATATAGTAAGCATAGAAAAAATTGTGGGAGGAGCAAACATTTGTATGGGAGATTGACACTTTTAGCACTTCAGCCGACATTCAATATAAATTCAAATGGCTTGTTTATGAAACAGGTCACAAAAGAATAAAGAAATAAAAATAAATATAAATATAAAAAGTGCCTTAGTGATATATATGTCAGCCAAAATAACCATAAAGAAATAACCCAACAGATAAAAAAACAAAAATTGTAAGTGGAGTCTACAAATTCCAGCTCAAAAGGGAAGTTTACAATCAATTTAATAGATGATGCCAAATTGATATATATGTCACAAAGAAATAAAGAAATAAACCAATAAAAAAAAAATTAAAAAATAATAATAATAAATTGAAAGATAAATTTTAAGAGAGGCACACCAATTTATAAGGGAAAAATTACCACAGGTTTTTTAGTTATTGTCTGAATCATGCATGTTATAGTCACAAACGAATAAAAAAGTACAAGTAAATATAAATTGGAAAACAAAATGATGCCTAGATGATATATAAAGAACCATAAAAATATATACAACATATATACGGTATATATACGAAATATAAACGCAATATATACAGAATATATATATATATATATGCATAAGGGAAAAAATTACCAAAGATTTGTTTTTATAATTATTGTCTGAAAAAACGGTAGGTCGCAAAAGAATAAAGAAATAAAAATAAATATAAATTGAAAAAATTACAAATATACACCTACACATGTATACCCGCATAACCAAATATATATACATATACACACATATATACAAACACACACACACACATATATATATATTATATACATACAAGCTTGACCTTCGCGAAATGAGAAATCATCGCGCAGAACCTTTGTGAGGTTGTAAGGTAAGGTAAGGTACATACACATATATATATATATATATATATATATATATTTACACATATATACACATACATACATACATACATATACACACATACATACATACAATACACACATATACATACACACATTTAACTGCAATGACCACACACATACTCACATACACATACATACATACACATACACGCATACAGCAAAAAATTGAAAAATAAAATTGTAAGAGAAACCTACAGATTTATAAGGAAAAAAAAAAAAAAAGACAAAAACAAATTTTTACCAAAGATTTAACAACCTGCCCTTTTTGTTTAAATCCATTCTGAAGGAATTCAGAGCAACGGGATCGAGTTGAAACAGACCTTTACTCATGTTAAGGTTATTTGTAAGTTGAATTATAGCCGACTCAAGAATATTTCTATTAACAATGTTGCTAGAGTGAAACAAAACTGAAACATTATTCCAATCAATACAATGGGATAACTCTGACAAATGGACAAAAAGGGCACTGGACAACTGTCCCGTTCTAACGGAATATTGATGCTGTTTTACACGCGTTTGCAAATCCTTTCCCGTCTGACCTATGTAAAAGGAATCACATTGCTTACACCCAATTTTATAGATAATGCCTAAATTATTGGTAGGGCTATTTTTTACTATGATGTTTTTCACAATATTGTTATATGAAAAAACTACACTGATATCCAAAAGTTTAAGTACATTAGCAATGCCTAAGAAGCCCGGGAAAAATGGAAGTACTAAAATATTCTTTGACAAGGTGCGAATGTTATTATTCACACGATAGAAGGTTCGTTTAGCCATATTAACACAAGATTCCATGAACGCAGATGGGTAACACAACTCACTTCCAATACCGTTGATATTTTCCAATTCGGCATCGATGTATTGCGGACTGGCGATCCTAAGAGCGCGGAGAAACATTGAGGAAAATATGGCCTTTTTAATAGGGGTGTCATGTCCAGAGTAAAAGTGTACGTAGGACAAATTGTTTGTTTTTTTCCGATAGATACTAAACTTAAAACCCGGGCTATCCCTATGAACACGCACATCCAAAAACGGGATTGAGTTGTCTTGTTCCACTTCTAAAGTAAATTTAATGGAGGGGACTTGGTCATTTAACTGAAGGAGGAAGTCATCCAGGTCACGATTCATGGGCCAGATACACAAAATATCGTCGACGTACCGCAACCAAGGGATGCCAACCCCCAGGATTCTCGGAATGTAAGTAATTTCAAAAAACTCCACATAAATATTGGAGAGAAGGGGGCGACAAAGGGTTGCCCATGGCCATCCCAAAAACTTGTTGATAATGCTCGCCATTGAAAGTGAATTTACAATCCTTGATACAAAGATTAATAAGCTCCAAAACAGTGTGTGCAGGTAATGGTAAATCATAGTTATGTAATTCTCGGGCGAGAAAGTCAAGCATATCATCAATCGGCACTTTTGTGAACAATGAACAAACGTCGAAACTGATCAATCTATCGTTGGTATTAATGCGAACATTATTCAATTTTTCAGTGAGATCCATGGAATTTTTTACGTGTGAATCCGAGACAGTTCCAAGAATGGGGGACAAAACATTAACAAGCCATTTGGAGAGTTTATAGGTAATAGAGCCCACCGAGCTAATAATAGTGGAACAAGACAACTCAATCCCGTTTTTGGATGTGCGTGTTCATAGGGATAGCCCAGGTTTTAAGTTTAGTATCTATCGGAAAAAAACAAACAATTTGTCCTACGTACACTTTTACTCTGGACATGACACCCCTATTAAAAAGGCCATATTTTCCTCAATGTTTCTCCGCGCTCTTAGGATCGCCAGTCCGGAATACATCGATGCCGAATTGGAAAATATCAACGGTATTGGAAGTGAGTTGTGTTACCCATCTGCGTTCATGGAATCTTGTCTTAATAAGGCTAAACGAACCTTCTATCGTGTGAATAATAACACTCGCACCTTGTCAAAGAATATTTTAGTACTTCCATTTTTCCCGGGCTTCTTAGGCATTGCTAATGTACTTAAACTTTTGGATATCAGTGTAGTTTTTTCATATAACAATATTGTGAAAAACATCATAGTAAAAAATAGCCCTACCAATAATTTAGGCATTATCTAAAATTGGGTGTAAGCAATGTGATTCCTTTTACATAGGTCAGACGGGAAAGGATTTGCAAACGCGTGTAAAACAGCATCAATATTCCGTTAGAACGGGACAGTTGTCCAGTGCCCTTTTTGTCCATTTGTCAGAGTTATCCCATTGTATTGATTGGAATAATGTTTCAGTTTTGTTTCACTCTAGCAACATTGTTAATAGAAATATTCTTGAGTCGGCTATAATTCAACTTACAAATAACCTTAACATGAGTAAAGGTCTGTTTCAACTCGATCCCGTTGCTCTGAATTCCTTCAGAATGGATTTAAACAAAAAGGGCAGGTTGTTAAATCTTTGGTAAAAATTTGTTTTTGTCTTTTTTTTTTTTTTTTTTCCTTATAAATCTGTAGGTTTCTCTTACAATTTTATTTTTCAATTTTTTGCTGTATGCGTGTGTGTGTGTGTATGTATGTGTATGTGAGTATGTGTGTGGTCATTGCAGTTAAATGTGTGTGTATGTATATATATGTGTGTATATGTATGTGTGTATATGTATGTATGTGTATATATGTGTAAATATATATATATATATATGTGTAATTGTGTATGTACCTTACAACCTCACAAAGGTTCTGCGCGATGATTTCTCATTTCGCGAAGGTCAAGCTTGTATGTGTATATATATATATGTGTGTGTGTTTGTATATATGTGTGTATATGTATATATATTTGGTTATGCGGGTATACATGTGTAGGTGTATTATTTGTAATTTTTTCAATTTATATTTATTTTTATTTCTTTATTCTTTTGCGACCTACCGTTTTTTCAGACAATAATTATAAAAACAAATCTTTGGTAATTTTTTCCCTTATGCATATATATATATATATATATATATATATATATATATATATATATATTCTGTATATATTGCGTTTATATTTCGTATATATACCGTATATATGTTGTATATATTTTTATGGTTCTTTATATATCATCTAGGCATCATTTTGTTTTCCAATTTATATTTAATTGTACTTTTTTATTCGTTTGTGACTATAATATGCATGATTCAGACAATAACTAAAAAACCTGTGGTAATTTTTCCCTTATAAATTGGTGTGCCTCTCTTAAAATTTATCTTTCAATTTATTATTATTATTTTTTATTATTTTTTAATTTTTTTTTATTGGTTTATTTCTTTATTTCTTTGTGACATATATATCAATTTGGCATCATCTATTAAATTGATTGTAAACTTCCCTTTTGAGCTGGAATTTGTAGACTCCACTTACAATTTTTGTTTTTTAATCTGTTGGGTTATTTCTTTATGGTTATTTTGGCTGTGACATATATATCACTAAGGCACTTTTTATATTTATATTTATTTTTATTTCTTTATTCTTTTGTGACCTGTTCCATAAACAAGCCATTTGAATTTATATTGAAGGTCGGCCTATATATATGTATGTGTGTATGTATGTATATATATATATATATGTATGTATATATGTATGTATATATATTTGTGGTTTTTTTATTTGCCGGTTTATTTCTTTATGGTTATTTAGGCTGTGACATATATATCACTAAGACACTATTTTGTAATTAATTTTTCTCAATTTATATTTATATTTATATTTATTTTTATTTCTTTATTCTTTTGTGACCTGTTTCATAAACAAGCCATTTGAATTTATATTGAATGTCGGCTGAAGTGCTAAAAGTGTCAATCTCCCATACAAATGTTTGCTCCTCCCACAATTTTTTCTATGCTTACTATATATATGTATATATATATATATATATATATATATATGAATATGTATGTATGTATGTTTATTTTTGTAACCTATATATTGCCTTGATCTGTCCTTTCACTCCAGTGTTCCTGAGGATGTCATTAGACGAAAGCGCTTGAGCACCCCTTTGTGTTTCTTTTTCCTTCGTGGTTTTATTCATCATAAATATTTTTCACGTGTCACTTTCGTGAAATAATTTTTCATATATATATATATATATATATATATATATATATATATATATATATAATATATATATATGGGAATGAACTCAGAATGGTTCCCTGAGGTTTTTTATGATACACAGACCGTGCATGGAACTTTGGAACAAGGAACTCTTCTGGGAAAATTAAATCCATTATAGTCCGAATAAGTAATGGTAAATGACAAACACTATAGTTTTTCTTTTTCATGATGTTAGCCCGACGTGGGCAACGGGTCACTCGCAAAAAACTAGTGTTTGTCATTTACCATTACTTATTCGGACTATAGTGGATTTAATTTTCGCAGAAGAGTTCCTTGTTCCATGCACGGTCTGTGTGTATCATACAGATATATGCAGTAAAATCGCAGAATAACACGTGATCTTATTAATAAACAAACAACCACAGGGAAAAGGAAAAGAAACACGAAATCCGAGCGCTTTCGTGATATATTCACATCTTCAGGGACAAGAAAGAAATTTCTTTCTTGTCCCTGAAGATGTGAATATATCACGAAAGCGCTCGGATTTCGTGTTTCTTTTTCCTTTTCCCTGTGGTTGTTTGCTTATATATATATATACATATACACACATTTAACTGCAATGACCGCGCAGTATATTAACGTACACATGTATATATATATATATATATATATATACACCTCGTTTAGCTTCCGTGTGTTGGTCTCTCTTCACACGCAGGTCAAGCTGGTGTCCCCGCCTCTAGGCCTGGCTTGGTGGAAGAGTGAGTTGCCATCTTGCGCTCTCCACCGCACATAACCAGGTACACCCGGCTCATCTGGTATCGTCCTGAGCCAAGCATTTAGTCTTCTCTTGACGACTTCAACTTTGACCCCTGTAACGTTTCTGAGGTCCTTTGGAAGCTGGTTAAAAAGTCTTGGACCCCTGACAACGAGACTATTTTCCTTCAGTGTTGAAGAGGTCCCTCGTCGGGCCTTTAATTTGGGAACACTACACATTCTGTCTTTCCTATCTTCCAGCGTTGTTTGGATGGTAATTGGGTTTAGTTTGAGGTTTGGCACCAGTTTTTCCATATATATACACACGTTATGAAACACCCTGTATATATATATATATATACATACATACATACAGGGTGTTTCATAACATGTGGGACGCACTTTCAGGATGGAGTCAAGACTTGAAAACAATTAAAAAGTTTATATGAACATATGCCTGAAATCGCTTTGTTTCCGAATTACAGCCCGTTATGTGTTCCAGCAAGTATCCGCCTTAGCTTTAAAGGAAGTGCTCAAAATGACCGCCTTTCGTTTGAATACACGCCTGAACACGCCTCGTCATAGACTGCTTGACGCGTTCAAACATTCCAGGTATTGCTCGGATTTTCTAGCATCCTTGTTTTACACGTTGGCGAAGCATTTCAACGTTGTCAATGAGTGTCACGTAAACGATGGATTTCAAATGACCCTACGGGTATAAATGGAGTGGATTCAGGTCCGGGTAGCGAGCAGGCCACGCAATGGGTCCTCCACAGCCTATCCATTTATCAGGGAAATGGTCATCTAAATAGCCTCTGGCTACTCGACTAAAATGAGGCAGAGCGCCGTCATGCAGAAACCACATACGACGTCGGACGCCAAGAGGAACTTTATCTAGAAAATCGCTTAAATCATTCCTTAAAAAATTGGAATACGATTCTTCTGTTAATCTTCCAGGCAAAACAAAAGGACTGATTAAGTTGTCGGCAATAAGTCCTGCCCATACATTGATACTATGATAAATTGTTGTTGGTGCCTTGACTGGATGATGGCATACGGATTCTCTTCGGCTCAGTGATGACTCTAGGGCAGTCAAAAGTTGACCGAAAAAATTAAGAAAGTTGACCTTACGAATTGAAAAAATTGACTTATAAAGTTGCCTTTACTTTCAATAATAAAAACGATACTTTAATTACTTATTCTTGCTCTTCTACATCAGTTGACCGATTGTGGTAAATTATGAAGTATTTGCCGACATTTTCTGGCAAAAAATTGCGATCCTTACTTAATAATTTATTAAGCATGGAGAAAGATCTCTCTACAGCGGCAGTTGTTGGTTGACATTGCAAAAGCTGACCATAAACTGTTGGTGAGATTTCAGGTCTACTGAGGTTAATTATTTCACAAACACCATTTGTCTTGAGTCTTGTTTCAATGTATTGTTTGACTGAACACATATCTTCGCCAAGGTTGATAGAAGAAATGGTTTCATATGCCTCTCTAATGGTGCAATCAGATGCTTCCATCCTAGTCACTAAGCTAGCAATCAAACTATAATTCATTTTGATTGACATTAGTTGCTTTGGCAGTTTTTCATTAGCAACACACTCTTTAGCCTTCTGAACAATGATTCCTTCATCTTCAAAATTTTCCACAATTGTCTTCACATTTGGAAAATTGTCTGCATAATAAAAAGCAGTGTTCAGCCAGCTTGCCCAACGTGTTACAATCGGTTCTGGAGGAGTTCCTATTTCAGCAAACAATTCCTTCCTTCTTTTGTTTTTAAGAGTATTTATCCCAAAAAATTGACTTTATTTACCTCATTGCTATTTTTTGACCTAACAGGTAAAAGTTGACTTTTGGTTGACCTATTAACGTTGGTAATATACCCCTACAGGTGTTTTTATTCCATTTTCAGTCGTTTCAGCGAAAAGTGCCCCATAGGAAACAATTTGACTTTATTGACTTTTGACCGCCCGAGTGATGAGTGTTGTGAAAATTGATCACGCTATTTCTTGTGAAGGCAGCCTCATCAGAAAACAACACGGAGGTTGGAAAAAAGATCGCAAGCACACTGTTGAAGGAACCAAGTACAAAAAACCTCTCGTGGTGGGAAATCAGCTTCAGTAAGGCCTTGTACTCTCTGAATGTGATATGGGTAAAGCTGTTGTTCCCCTAAAATTCTCCACACACTTGTGTATCTTACACCCTCTGGTGCCGCTATCCTTCGGGTGCTGACACCAGGATGTTCCTCCACGCGATTCAGGACCCGCTCTCCAACTCAACAGTTCTGGCGCTGATTGGTCTACCACCATCTGAAACTCGCCTCTTGAATAATCCTGTATCACCAAGACGCTCGTCTATTCTCTGAAAGGTCTTCTTATCTGGCAGACGGCGATTCGGAAACCTTTCCGCATACAGACGTCTTGCTGCGGCCGCATTACATTCGGCAAGTCCATACATGAGATGCATGTCTGCCATTTCTCGATTTGAATAAGCCTCCATTCTTACTTCAAATGCACATTATCACTGAATAGCACAAAAACTTTTAAGTTTTTTAACTGGACTGCACTTATTCACGGTAAGAAGTTACGAATACGAACAGTGAAACACCGCGATGCACCTCTGACTGATGGCTCTACACCAGTGGTTCCCAAACCCATGGTCGCGACCCAAGTGAGGGTCGGGAAGGTGTTCCTGAGGGTCGCGGGACGGAAATTCTCAACGACTGATTCAATCGAACTATATGAATATAAACACAACGTATCAAAATGATTGGTCATTAACACTGCATGTACCAGCGTTTAGGGTCGCCAGGCCAGGACAATATTGTATTCAGGGTCGCCACCATAAAAGTTTGGGAACCACTGCTCTACACTCAACGATATTGAAACATGTCATAGAGTGTACGAAACATTACAATCGGCAAGGCCATACATGAAATAAGTCTCGTACACACCCACAAACATTGTCGGCAAGCAGTGTTTGTAAACAGTTTGCGGAAATGCAAAAAACTTCTTTTCTACGTGAAGGTCAAATTATGATGATTTCCACAACAGTTTCGATGCCCACTGGGCTTCGAAACTGTTGTGGAAATAAACTGTCTATTAGAATGGGTTTTTTTTTATCAAGTTTGCGGAAAGAATTGCTGGAACACAAAACGGGCTGTAACTCTGAAACAAAGCGATTTCGGGCATATGTTTATATAGACGTTTTTCATTGTTTTTAGGTCCTGAATCCATCCTGAAAGTGCGTTCCACATGTTATGAAACACCCTGTATATATAGAGGGTAGCGCAAAAGTCAGGAACCATAGGCACATTTTAATAATTTGTTTTAATATGCGTTTTGGTCTTTTCAGATTTGTTGTTGAACCTATGGTACAGAAATTGACAATAGATGAACGGGTGGAGATAGTTTTAATGTGTGTAAGGCGTGGTAACACACAACGATCAGTTGCTACTGCTTTTAATGACAAACACCCTGAGAGGCCGCCAGTTGTTCAGGTATCAGTTGGAAAACTGTTCACTCGCTTCAAAGAAACGAAGTGTTCATGATCGGCCGCGTAGTGACCGGCCAAAAAGTTTATCCAATGCAGCAACATCACTAGCGGTACTCAATCACCTCGAAAACATCCCAGCAAATCCTTAAAAAGTTATCCCAGTAAACGGGTGTCTCCAGAAGATCCATTCAATGAATTCTTACAACAAATCGTTTTCACCCCTACAAAGTCCAACTCGTTCAGGAACTGCACGGTGACGACACAGACCGTCGTGTAGAGTTCTGCCAGTGGTTTCTAAAACATCGACAGCTTCAACGAAGGATCATGTTCAGCGACGAAGCGATACCATCTCAGCGGTCGTGTCAATAGGCGTAATGCACGCTATTGGGCCAGTGAGAACCCACACTGGATGGAGGAAGGACATGTGCAATTCGATCCACGAATTATGGTGTGGGCTGCGCTCTGGCGGGACCGATTAATTGGTCTGTACTTTTTCGACGGCACTGTAACAGATGAAACATATCTGCATATGCTGCAAACATTTCTCAGTCCCATACTGGATGACATTCCATTGGCAGAACGGGCGGAGGTGTGGTTTCAGCAGGATATATATATATAATATATATATTTATATTTTGTATGTATGTATGTACAACATACATTCGTATAAGTCATGACATATATACAAATTATTAATGAATTCGGTAGGTTTTTATGAAGTTGAATTTATTTAATATCAGGATGCAACATAAATTCTGCTCAATTAGAAAACGGACGATAGATAATAGAATAACCTCAAGATAATGTAGAAATGTTGCAAAATACACGCGGCGACAGGTTCGCACATGTTTTATCACGATACAGAATGATACAGAATGACTTAGGCTAGTGTAGGATTAGGCTAATGAATATTTTCTCTGGTGTTTTTCATACAGTTACAACGCCACCCCTACGATATTACAGTGATTGAAAAAACATGGAGCCCACGAAAGAGCATATACGACATGTGATGCTGTACGAGTTCCATAAAGGATCTAACGCTAGTGAATCTGCAAAAAACATTCAAAGAGTTTATGGAAATGATGTGAGCGAATGGATATGTAGGAGATGGTTTGAGAAGTTCAGAAATGGAGACTTCAGTCTGAAAGATTATCAACGAACAAGACGACCGAATGAGTTAGATGAAGAGTTGCTGAAAGCAACAGTGGAGGAAATCCCAACGGTAACTGTAAGAGAACTTGGCCAGCAACTCGGCGTTTGCCATATGACCATTCATCGTCATTTGAAGCTGTTAGGAAAAGTAGTGAAGGTTGGAAAATGGGTTCCGCATGATTTGTCACGAGTGAATCTTCAACATCGAATCGATATTTGCACATCACTGCATTCTCGGCAACTGCAGGCACCGTTTTTGAATCGGATCGTTACTGGGGATGAAAAATGGGTCCTCTATAACAATATTAAGCGTCGACATCAGTGGTTTAGCCGTGAAACAAAGCCTGAACCTCAGCCAGGGAATGGATCCCATCCAAAGAAAATTTTGCTGCGTTTGGTGGGATATGCAAGGAATTATTCATTTTGAGCTTCTGCCAGATAACCAAACAATCACAGCTGAAGTCTACTGCCAACAACTCCAACGATTGAAGATGGCATTACAAGAAAAACGTCCTGCATTAATTAATCGCAGAGGTGTTCTATTCCACCAGGATAACGCGCGCCCTCACACTGCTCGAATTACCACTGCCCAATTGGAGGCATTTGGTTTGAAAAAAATGCCTCATCCACCTTATTCTTCGGACGTCGCACCTTCAGACTATCATTTATTCAGAAGTCTGCAACACAGTGATGCAAAAACCCTGGCCCGCGGGCCAAATGTGGCCCCCACGGGTCTTTTCAGTGGCCCCACGGTCTTTTCAATTCAATGAAAAAGTTAGAATATAAAAGTGACCCAATTTATGACTTAGATGGAAAGTAAGTAGGCTAATACATTTAGTTATTTTCTTCGCTTGGCCCTCACATCAAAAACGTTTGTGCACCACTGACCTAGATGGACAAAAGTTGCAATCCAGGGAAGCTATCGAAAACAAAGTGATCGTTTTTTTTAACTCTAAACCAAGGGATTTCTTCGAACGTGTCAAAAAAAAACCTTTCTACAGGTGGGAGGAGGTTATAGAAAAAGAAGGGAATTATATTGATGATTAATTTGTCATTCTTATTTAATTTTTGTTGTGAATAAACTAAAAATTCGAGCAGAATATATGTTACAACCTTATATATTTGACATTTCACACGTTAACTTTTTTAATTTGTGAATGTTTATTTTAATCGTATCCTCTCTCGCATAAAATATTCATTAAGTATTTTACTCTTTGTTTAAAATCTTCATTTACAACATATCCTCGCATATTTGACTACTTTGTGAGTAAAAAAACGTGGTACGTTTAATTATTTGTAATTGAATTATCCTTAAAAAATGATTGCCATTACAGTAGATTAAATTGGCAATTGTACACACACACACACACACACACACACACAACAATATATATATATATATATATATATATTATATATATATATATAATATACAGGGTGAGTCAAAAGTCTCCATACATAGGCAAAATGGTCATGATAAATAAATGATTATTTATTTTTTATTTTTTTGCAGGTGATGTGTTGAGATGCCTTTGTCCCAAGAAGAGCGTATAGAGATCATTCTTCTGGCAGGATCAGGAAGCTGTCGCAAGGTTGCCGAGGATTTTAACAGGAGACACGCCCCCGGCACGCACATCACACACGACACCGTTGCCGAACTCATTAGAAGTTCAAGAAGACTGGAAGTATTGCAGAGCAATCGAGAAGTGGCCGTTCACGAACAGCCACCGATGAAGGCACAGCGACCATGGTGCTGGCAGCGTTCGCAAAGAGTCCCCCAAAAAGCACTCGATGGATGTCTGCAGAATGCGGTGTCAGCCAAACGAGTATCGTCCGCATTATGAAAGAGCACAGATGGCATCCATACAAAATGTAAATGTTGCAGTATCTTAGCGAAGACGACCCGGACAGGCGGCTGGAATTCTGTGAATGGGCAAGAACAAAAGTGGACGAAGACACGGTGTTCTCGTCTGGCATCCTGTTTTCAGATGAAGCCAACTTTATGTTCATGGAGAGGTTAATCGTCAAAACGTACGTTATTGGAGTGATGACAACCCGCACTGGATGAGTCCCTCAAAGACGCAAGGCGCTGGAAAAGTGATGGTGTGGTGCGGGATATGGGGCAACACAATTGTTGGCCCTTTTTTAATTGACACCAATCTGAATGCCGAAATGTATCTAAACATGCTGCAAGACACAGTCATGCCGTCCCTGCTGAACGAGGACGGGGGATTTCCAGCGTACTTTCAGTAAGACGGGGCGCCACCCCATTACGGTATTTGCGTGCCCCAGTGGCTGGATCAGCAGTTTCCGGGTCGCTGGATTGGCCGCCGTGGTCCCGTGGAGTGGCCTCCGAGGTCCCCAGACCTCACCCCCCTTGATTTTTACTTGTGGGGGCACTTGAAGGCCATGGTGTACCAGGTGAAAATACAAAACACGGAGCACCTAAAGGAACGCATTCGTGATGTGTGTGCACGCATAACACCAGACGCGTTAACGCGCGTTTGCCATGACTGGGGGGGGAACACATCCGTATGTGCATTCAGTGTAATGGTGCCCACATAGAGCATATTTTGTGACTTACAAGTGATTGCATAATAAAGTTACCATTTTGCCTATGTATGGAGACTTTTGACTCACCCTGTGTATATATATATATATATATATATATATATATATATATATATATATATATATATATATTAATGATGTAGGTCACATCCGCATCCGCGGAACATCCGCACATTTTCTCGCACCCGCATCCGCACTTTGGACTGCGGATGTCGTGCGGATGTGGACCGTTGAGATAAAACGTCATTAATAAGCGGAAATTATCAAATTCTACTATATTAATAGAACTAGTTCATTGTGCGCAAAAGTGATGCAAGCGACAAGACGAGAGGCTGTTCTTGTATGAAGTTACTCTCTTGCAACCTACTTAGATCCACGTTACAAAGCTAAGTTATTTTCACCTAGTACATTAGAACGAGTTAAATCATCACTTGGCAAAGCAGTTGAAGAGCTTCAATCTCTTGAATCTGTCGCTTCGCCACCCACCAAAAGAATAAAAGTTTCAGTGACAGAACCAACACCTTCAACAAGCAAATCTATCACAGAATCTGTCTCTCAGTTTCTTGAGTCAAGCAGCAATGACGAGACCTACGCGATGTCAAAAGATGTAGTAAAAATGATCGAGAGCTATCACCAAGAAAAACGCCTGGCTGCATGTGACAATCCTATTAGTTGGTGGAAAAATACGCAGAATATCTATCCATACTTGAGTAAACTTGCAAGGAAACATTTAGCCTGTCCTCCAACAAACGTACCAAGCGAGAGATTATTTAGCAGTGCTGGATTAATATATGATGAAAAGAGAAACAGACTGGCAGCAGAAAAGGCAGAAAAATTAATGTTCCTTAAGCATAACCTTCCTATAATTAAGTTTGAACATTAAACGATGAACATCTTAGTTTACTTTATTTTAATTACTCATTTATAAATATGCCTAATAAAACTTTAAACTTAATATAAATAGTTATCAAGCTAATTAAAGATCTCTCTCTATAAGGGTGGAGGTTGGGGAAAGAGGTCGGTGGGGGTGCATTTGAGTTGGGTTCACGTCCCGCATCCTGGTAACACAATTATGGTTCTAATTGTGGCTGAAACTCGACAAAATATAACGAATTTATTTGCAGACGAATTCACTAATTGATTTCTATATTAGTTAGATGCTTGATATTATTTTATATGTTCAGAGAAAAGTACAGCAATTATTGTACAATTAATCAATTATATTACATTATAGCTACAGCTCTCTCTATATAATTACTTATTATATACGTTAAACACAACAAATCTCGAATATATCCTAAAAAATAACGAAAATGTAGACATCCGCATCCGCATCCGCGGATGTTGAAATCAAACATCCTCATCCGCATCCGCGGATGTGAAAAAAATGACATCCGCTACATCACTAATATATATATATATATATATATATATGCTACCCGCAATGTCCCGAGCTTCTCGGAGGTAACAAGACGTGCTCAACACAGTCTAATGCAAAGAATTAAAAAATCAACCAACCCAATCATCCAAGCTACCCATGAGTCCTGCCATTTATCCTCTAAGGCTCTAAGCTATGGACTTCTTGGTACGAAAACGTCTGTCTGTAGCTCCACTTAACTTCGACAGTGCAGTATTATTTCTAATCAATTGTATATATTTCTATCCTTAGTATATGAACTGTCATTGTATTAATAATTAATATTTGTCATATGGACTATAGTCTGCCAATAAACCTTTTCATTTTCATTCATTTTCATATATATATATATATATATATACATAATACACGCGTTACATATATTAAAATAGAAGATTTAAGTGGCTAAAATGATGAAGGTATCATGAAAACATATTTCGAAGAATTTCGATGTTATATTAAAACATATTTTACACTGCACGAAATCTAAAGCAAAAAAATGTTAATTCACGAAAATTAACATTTTTTTTTTGAGAAACACGATCTCATATTTAACATTTTTAAGGTTCGTAGTTTCGTCAAATGACGGTGAAAATTTTTTTTTTTCCTTAAATGATACTTTAGGAATTTTATTTTTACCCCCCACCCAAAAAATTTTTTTTTATATATATACGAGGGTAATTCAGTAAGTATCCGCACTTTTTATTTTCAGTTTTATTTTCACATCTGATAGATTATAAACACATCACTGATACTATATCCGAGCCAACAGATTTGTTTATAAAAAACGTCTGAACAGGTACAGTAGCTAGAACAACGTGAAAAAAGTGTTAGCAGCTGACGAGGAAGCTTCTAAACAGTGGCTGCATCCTCCAGCGCAGGACACGTCAACGCGAAGAAGCGACGTCAAACCAAAACATCAACGCGCTGGTGGCCAAACTTCCTCAAATCTCCGTGCAGCGGGCTGTCTACGGTTGGCCAGACTGGCAGTCGACGGCCTGTTGCGTGGCACGGTCAGAGTGCCGATCGGCTCCCGGCGCCGGACCTATTCTCAGCGTGCTATTTTTTCAATTACAGGGAACAATTGCGTGCTCCCCGAACTACTCTTACTCTCTGGCGACATTAAGACTAATCCAGGCCCCACTACAACTTACACATGTCACCATACACAAAGACATAGACACAATAGTACCATGAGACACATACAGAAGTATAATATTAACATATTACAGTACAACGTAGATGGCCTCACAAACAAAATCATGCAGCTTAGGGAATTCGTACACAAACAAAACATTCACATAGCACTTATACAAGAAACAAAACTAAAACGCACACACAAAACACCCACCATCCCTGACTTCACGGCGATCCGTCAAGATCGTACTGGGGGTAACGGGGGTGGACTCATCACTTACATACGTAAAAGCATTAGCTACACTGATGCTACCCAAAACATTACAAACACAATCCAAGCAGATAACACGATAGAAATACAGGCAGTTAACATTAAAACACGCGCAAAACACAACACCACACTAATCAACATTTACATCCCACCAGATAGTTCACCTCAGGTGCCAGCCAATTACAATCCACAGTTACACAATCTTGCCTCTCTCACTAATGTCATCTTAGGAGGAGACTTCAACGCCAAAGACACTAGTTGGTACCTGCACAACCAAAACAACACCAGAGGCGCCAACATAGCCACACAACTAAACAGCCTCTTCATTCTTAACAATACAGAAGAACATACACACATACCACATCAAGCAGGATACTCAAACCTCCCCAGACATAACGTTCTGTTCCCCCTCACTAGCAACACATACACAATGGAGAACAGAAAAACAACTGTCATCAGACCACCTGCCCATCATCATTACAACACATTCTACACTGCCCCAACAGCCTTAGGCACACTTACAGAAATTACAAGAAAGCTGATTGGGAACAGTTCAAAATACAGACTGAGGAACAATTCACCACATTAAACAGCACACCCATCATAACATCGATACAACATCAAGACATTTAATCAGATTATCAATAATGCAAACAAATACATACCCAAGGGCAACATTAGGAAATACAACCCAAATTACACTAGAGAAATAGCCCACCTCATAAGGCAACGTAACAACCTCAAATATAACACACAAACACCACACACAGAAGCCATAAAACAGCAGATACAACAGCTCAACACAGAAATAAACAACAACTCAAGAAAAACAAACAGAAACATTCAGGGAATTCATAACAACACTAAACCACTCCACAGATACATACAGGCTATACAAGACTATAAACAGCATTACCCACTCTAAACAAGCGGCATTCACACCTCACACGCGGCTATCTGTCGCAGCCAAAATAATATCCCAACATACACACAACAAGCTAACATTCTAGTTAATCACTACGCAAAGATAAGTCACTAAACAGAGACAACAACCAGAAACATGCAGACAGACAAAACAGCCAGACACAAGAAAACCTACAGACTCGACATGACCATTACACCCTTCAATACAGACCAGACCACCAAGATCATCAAAAACATTAAGAATTCGAAGGCTACTGGACCAGACAACATATCTAACATACACCTTAAACACTTGGGCCCACAAGGAATATTAGCTCTCACAAATATCAGCACCTATTCATACCAACACTGTATTATTCCTGACATATGGAAACAAGGTAAAATTATACACTACTCAAACCAAAACAAAAAATCCAACAGAACCAGCTTCCTATAGACCCATTACTTTACTATGCACACCTTCCAAAGTAACAGAAAGACTAATCTTACAAATCACCAACCCACACATACCACTATCGCCTACTCAACATGGTCAGACCTCACACTCAAACCACGACATTACTCACTACCTCACGCAGCACATCATGAGATGGCATCAACTCCAGAAGACCAGCTCAACGTACACTATTAGCAACAATAGACATTAGTAAAGCATTTGATGCTATCCCACGCTTCCCTCTCATAAACAAAATACTCAACACAAACATGCACAATAACACCAAAAGGTGGCTGAGCAACTATCTCTCAGGAAGATACTCACATGTCACATTTAATGGCAAATCATCCAAAAACAAGCTTTTTCCGAACGGGGTCCCTCAAGGCTCTGTTCTCTCACCAACACTCTTCAACTTATACATGCATGACATTCCAACACCCATAGATAACAAGCTTACCTTATCATCATATGCAGATGATATCACTCTAACATCCACCCACAACAACATCGACACCGCTACAAATAACCTACAAACATACATAAACATATACAAGACTGGCTCACACACAATAGACTCAAAGTAGCGCCCACAAAATCAACCATCACCTTGCTTACAAGCAACACAAAAGAACACCAGGTAATTCCACAGCTTACACTAAACAACATCAACATTCCACACACTCACAGAACCAAAATACTTGGTGTCACATACAACACATCATTATCTTTTGCAAACCACATTCAGGACATTAAAACCAAATGTACGTCAAGACTTAACACGCTTAGGGTACTAACAGGCACAAACTTTGGACACCAGCAGGAAACAACATCACTCATATACAAACAATATATTCGCTCAGTTATGGACTATGCTAGCCCATGCTGGGCACCCATTATCTCAAACACACACATAAACACCTTACAAACAATACAAAACAACGCACTTCGTATCATTACAGGATGCACTCAAACAACACCAATAGAACACCTGCACACAGAAACAAAAATACTAAAAGTTAGGGAACATTTAGACATGAGGGGAACACAATTCATGGCAGCAGCGACAACTAACCCACAACACCCTTGCCACTACATGTACAATCATGCACCAACACCTCGCACCATTAAGGTAACACCAGAGAGATATTATAACGAAATACTCCATTCCATACCACGCCCCACAGACATCACACAGTACAGAAAACACATACACACACACCTAACCCACAAAGCACTGACACGACTCGGTCCGAATGCGGTCCTAGGTGCGAAGCCGCCACCCATTAACAGGTCAGAGATCAGCCTGAGCAGATCGGATCGAGTTAACTTAGCACGATTCCGATGTGGACATCACCCAAACTTACGGACATATAAACACAGACTAGACAACTCCATAGACGACACCTGCCACCTGTGCCAAGACACACCACAAACAATTGAACACATTATGACGGACTGTACCGCTCTAGCACAACAACGAACACAACACAACATCACTAGTGCGCTGAACCTCTGGTCCACTCCGGAGAGGGCGATCGGTTACCTGCGTGCCGCCGGCTTGCTCGATCAGGGTGGGCTGATCGGCTAAACAACAACAACAAACAACAACAACAACATAGTCTCCCTGTTTCTCAATACACTTAGTCCAGCGATCTACAAGCTTCCTAATGCCATCGCAAAAGAATGTTTTCGGCTGTGTGCGTAACCAGTCATGCACCGCTTCCTTCAGGTCATCATCGCCTTGGAATCGCTGACCTCTCAAAGTGTCTTTTAGTGGTCCAAACAGGTAAAAATCCGAAGGTGCCAAGTCTGGACTGTAGGCTGGATGGTCGAGAACTTCAAATTTAATTTCTTGAAGGCATTTTCTAGTCTGTGCAGCGGTATGAGGGCGCGCATTGTCGTGTAACAGAATGCAATGGAAGCATCCAACATCTCCCATTGCAAGGAAGTTTAAAGGTTCAAAGCGCAGCCGTCAGCAGGTAAAGTTATGCTAACACTGTTTTGGGATACACGAGGCCCTATCCTTGAAAATTATCTAGAGCGTGGAAACTACAGTAACAAGTGCATCGTATTCTGACATGCTTCGGAATGAGTTAAAGCAAGCAATTCGCACAAAACGGAGAGGGAGATTGTGGGAAGGTGTTATTCTGTTACACGACAATGCGCGCCCTCATACCGCTGCACAGACTAGAAAATGTCTTCAAGAAATTAAATTTGAAGTTCTCGACCATCCAGCCTACAGTCCAGACTTGGCACCTTCAGATTTTTACCTGTTTGGACCACTAAAAGACGCTTTGAGAGGTCAGCGATCCCAAGGCGATGCTGACCTGAAGTTGGCGGTGCATGACTGGCTACGCACACAACCAAAAACTTTCTTTTGTGATGGCATTAGGAAGCTTGTACCTCGCTGGACTAAGTGTATTGAGAAACAGGGAGACTATGTTGAGAAGTGATGTGTTTATAATCTATCAGATGTGAAAATAAAAAGTGCGGATACTTATTGAACTACCCTCGTATATATGATGAAAAAAACCACGAAGGAAAAAGGAAACACAGAATGGTGCTGAAGCGCTTTCATCTAATGACATCCTCAGGAACACTTTTTCCTTCGTGGTTATTTTCATCATAAATATTATTCGTGTTACTTTCGTGAAATAATTTATATACACACACACACACACACACACTTTTACTGATGAATTTATTTGTATGTATGTATGTATGTATGGGGAATGGACGCTTTGTTTCTCTGTAGTAATATCAAAATAAGAAGGGAATAGCTTTTCGGCGGTTTATTCTATCTGCGCCCGAAAGTGTATAAAGTGTCAGTGAATTGGTGGATACAAGTTATAAGGTAAAATTTAACGAGTGTAAGAAAATGCAATGTAGTTTACACGAAGTATCAAAAGAAATACTATAATCATCTTAGACAAGTTTGGAACAAGACAGGAAAACGATTATAAAACCAAAATCACCTGACTGACTCCCACTTAGGGGAAAGATTTTTTTTTTTAGTGAACGATTACAGTAATAGATAACATGGCCATGGGTCCAAATTCCCACCATATTTGTAATCTACGTAATTTAGCAGTGACTGAAAACGAAGCGATCAGGTGTGAATTTTGTCAAAATTTACATGACTAAGTGTGAATTGGGGCGATAGGAAAATATTTCGTGTCGAACGCGAAACAGATTACGGGCATCAAATTTCTGTGGTTTATTATACGTACGGAGTGTGTGTGTGTGTGTGTGTGTGTGTGTGTGTAAATTCGTTCGCAGTATTTAAAGCAATGGAAAATACGAATGCGATAAGGAAAGAGATAATAGTGGAAGAAAAAGATGACCAGAATGTTCTAATGGAAAACGATGTGGATAAGAGGGAAATAAAAGTAAAGATAACACGAAAAGAAGACATGATCGTAGAAGAAATAAAAGAAACAAACGCAAAATGTGACGTGATGAAATTATCAAATGAAGATAATGACAAAAAGACTATAAAAACTATAAATTTAGAGAATATCGTATGCAAATATTGTGTTAAAGGTAATTGCAGATACATGGATGAGTAATTCATTTATGCACATCCGAATTCATGCAACTTCCATTACAGAAAAGGAAATTGAAAATTTGGAAAAGACTGCGTGTTCCACCAACACACAAGTTGAGCAGCCGAAACCATCAGCAAACAGAGTAACCCATTTTTTAGTAGTAGTCAACACAATTCAGTTACTGAACAGGCCCTATCATTCTACAAGGACAGTCGACAAATACGAGGATCCAAGAACCGTACAGAAGAAATGCAGAAAGAAATTACATACGATATCGAGACAGCGTGTATCGAAACAGATAAATAGAAGGGAAATTTCTCGGAGGATCACAGGGCAACGAAACATGCGCCACCAAGGAATAACGAATCTGAACTACATAAAAAAGAAATTCAAAACGAAAAAATAAAAATTATCCTCGCCAATATAGAGGGCCTAAAACCAAACTATTCTCTGACCAAACTCGCATACCTGAAAGGACTCGTGCAAGAAAGATACAAGAACAAACTTTATATGCCTCACGGAAGGACTGAAGGACTGTCGAGTGAACTGAAAACTGAGTTTTGTATCGACAAAAAATAAATGGAAATTAACCGCTATAACATATTGAGCAGACAGAACACTAATACGAAAAGGAGGATGTGCTCTTTATACACACGAAAAACATATGGCAGAAATAAATATAAGTACTTCAAACGACTACGTAGAATTAGTAGCGGCCAAAGTTGAAAAATTAAACATGGTAGACTACTAATTGTAATATAAAGTCCTCCGAGCATTTCAACTGAAAAATTCTCAGATACCATTGCAGAGGTCAGGAACCTGATGAAAGCTCTACATTGCCAACCCCAAATATCATTCTGTGGTGATTTTAATTCTCCATATATGAAAGGATAGGAAGAAATATGTATAAAACAAAACGAGAGAGGCACACGGGAAGACCAAGACCAGGCAAAACTGTTGCTAGCCCTAGCTCAGGGGTGGGGAACTTGCCGCCCGCGGCCTAGTTTTTAATTACCCGCGGACAGTTTGATTATTTAAAGTCATACAGTATTTACACCTTAATTATGTCGCAAACTATTTTTAAAGCTGCAATTTTCCCGGTAGAGAGTATTTTAGTTGAAATTTTCCCGCCACACAAAGGTTCCCCACCCCTGCTCTAGCTGATGAATTTTTTTAACCCACGAAATCACAGAAAACACAGGAAAGACAATTGCCTAGTTTGATATTCACAAACAACAGCAAACTAATTGGCGCATAGAAATATCCCCAATTATAATGTCAGATCACATCATCGTTGAAATAACAACCAATATAAAAGCAACAGGGAAGGAAAGAACATGCGCTATAGAAAGAGGCAAATTCGAAATTTTTAATTTTCACTCCAAGGCTACAAAAATTGGAAAGGTATTACATCCAGCATAGAAGCAATAGACTGGAAAAACTTTTTTTTTAAGGATAATAAAACGGAAGAGATGCTAATAACTCGAAGAAAAAAAGCTGGAAATTGTGGAAAAATATATCTCCAAAAAACAACAAAGGAGGAGAAGCAGGTTTGATAAACAAAAGATGTCGATCTTCCGCAAAAGAAAGAGTGACGGAAAAATTAAGAAACTGCAAAGATAGCAGTATCAGAAAAATAATAAATGACAAACTGGAGGCAGGGGCGGATTAACTGTACTTGGGATTAACTGTACCTTTCTGTAGATTTTTATTAACAATACATGTACAGTTACGCTCATTATTCGTAAGACACTCTTGAGAACAGATAGCGACACCTGGCGTATATTTGTTGTGTGTACTACAAACGGTTGTAACATTTTATGAATGAATTTGGGTTTAGTGAGTAATCGCTGATTGGTTGTTGACTCATTGCCAAATGTCTTTAGAACATAATTATTTCCATTCATCACTCTGGTTTACATATATAGTGGCCTACACATCACCAATTTGATGTGGCCTAGAAAGTAGGCTTACTATAATTTATAAATTAAATTGAAATGAATAATGAGGGTTACCAGTTCGGGATACAGTCCAAACAAACAATATTTGGTGCTACTATAGCGTGATTCCTACCTCGATTCGGCGGTCTACCTTTTAATTATAGCTTCTTACCTTGTTTACTGATTGCTTGTTTACATTCCAATGTCCATCGCCCTTGACGATTGGTTAGGTTTAGTCATGATATTTTCGTTAGTTTTAACGAAAATATCGTGACTAAACCTACCAATCGTAGGTAGACCACATACTATAGTAGCACCGAAACTATTTTTAAATAAATAATAAAATTGAATAATAAATAGCATTTTATATTTATTATATTTTTATTTATACCTTGGATAGGAATCACACTCTACAGTACTGTAGTTTCGAACCAAAACGGGTAGGAATCACCCTATAGTATCGAAGTCACCGGTAGGAATCACGCTATAGTAGCACCCAATATTTAATAAGGAGAGAGAAATTACCTTTGTATTTAATTAGTGATTAACAATTCTGTATACGGTAATTGTGCTATATTACAATGAGTGATTCTTAGCAATGAGAAATGGTTTATACAGTATAAGCGTTCAGTGAATATGGTAATTACAAGAAACACTAATTCAGGTAGGCTAAGATGATATGCGACAGTGAATGCACAATAATAATTAAGCCCAATAATAATTGAGGTAATGAAAGTACGGTGTTGGTACAGATTAGGCAAGTAAAATAAATACATAAATGAGCAAATAAACAAGCGGATACAAATATTGCAAAGATAATTGAATACGGTAAAATAATTGAACAGGCCTACCGCAGTCGTAATGGGAGAGATAGTTAGCTGGTTGTTTGAAAACACTTTGAAGATAATCTATTCGCTTGGCTGAGTTATATTATGTAGGCTACGCGGGAGTTGCTTAACACAGAGACAAAGGTAGGCTTGTGGCCTCCGAGAAGGTTTACGGACCTTGGCTTCGATATAGATGGATCTGAAGGCGGACTGCCCTTACCGGCGAAAGGATCAGTGTTGAGGGCGCGGTTGAGACTTGTTGAAAAGGGGCCCAGCGGAAATCCTGCAGCAGTGATGTTGCTTCTTGCTGGATGAAATTGTAGAAGGCCCTACTTGATGATAGACTTCGTGTATGCTCGACCGGAGTCTTGAAGGAACGGCGGGTCGGAGAGAGGGTGGCGTGACGAGTCGTGTTACTGACGAAGGAGACGAGGGCGAGATGTGACGACAAAAACGAGAGAATGGCAAGTGATTTGAGAAAGAACTCGCATTTTATAGGCCTTGGTGACGTCCTCTGGTTGGCATTTCGGGAAATACCACAAAATCTGTGTTTGCTCCGTGGGCCTGTTTCATGCCCACATGTGTGAGTTTTATAGCCTTTGTGTTGATTCCATGATGTTTGAGAATGGCGAGGAAAGGAATTTCTGGTCGGTCTCTCCACATATTACTAAGGAAACATAAATGAATAATTAAATATAAATTCAAGAAGGGGATATATATTAACAAGGGGCATGTCAATGACGTGAATAAAGCAATGTTCTTGTATATTCTATAAATAAAAACCATAATACGTATGACAGTGTTCATGATATCGGCAAGCCTGTAATCCCTATTTAACTGACATTTCAATGCATAAACACTGTAACAAAATGCAATGCAACAACACGTGCTAAACAGCAGCATGTTCAAATTACCATCTCCCAGATAAGACATATTGATTGATGTAACTTAACAGGTAAATGGTAGTTATCAGCTTAAGAGGAAGCCAATATATTGCATCGTCGTGTGTGCATGACTCCAGATTTGAAAAAATTTACTGGAGCACAGCTCTGAATTTACTTTTTTTTCCCTTACACCACAGATAGGTTAATGATAGTAAACTCTTGAATTGACGACATACCAATTACAAATTGTTTTAGCTAAACATAATATACAATAATGTACAGTTTATACTCACCTTAAGTTTATTTATTCATTGCAGCAGCAACAGTGGACGATGTTAGACCTGCATGTAGGCATTTGTTGTGAATTTACCGCCATGTATGCTTGGCCACTGATCAATGGCTTTCTGTGTGATCATTACAGCAGATCTAGTGCCTGGAGCTGGACCCTCCTTCACAATTCTGCACAGCTTAGTCAAATGAGATGGCTTAATGGATCCTTTGTATTCAACAATGTAACCAAGAATGGAGAATGTCCCTTCAGCTGGTGCTTCACTCCAGGCAGTTGATCCATCTTTATCAAAATGCTTTAATCTCTCTGTGATTCCTTTCCACAGCTGTTCTATATATTCTGTCAGCCAATTTATCCTGAGTCTTTTGTAAAACTACTTTCAGATCTGGTTCTGGATGGTCTAGCAACTTCACCTACCTGGTAGTAATCAGACGCTTCTGATGTATTTGTAAACTTCATTTAGGATGTAATCCTCAGCTGTTAGTTCCTTTTGCTGCCCTGTGGTATCGTGCTTAAATTCAGAAACTACATCATTTGCATTTCCATTAGCTAATTTGGAAATTGTTTCCATCACTCTTACATAACAGTTTTCCCTCCTTCTTTATAAAATATATTTTCTACAAATTCTGCACTAACTGTGGTTTTTGAGCTACTTGCAACATAATCTTTGTTACATAGGAAATCAATACATAGAACTTGGCACTAATTTCTTTCTCTTGTGGATGATCAAAAACACACAATTTTCCACAAATCTGTCAATTGATCAAATTCGTAATTAACCATGCGAGTATCAGATTTGAGTTTTGGTCTCTTAAAACCAATGATATTGTCAAGAACCATATTGGTATAGTCAAGGCCTGATCTCAGATTTGAAGAGTGATTCTGAATAAAGTCTAAAAGCTCACTTAGTTACAAATTTTCTTCAATGCATCAACGTGGGCTCTGTTCACAAGATGCATTAAGCCCATCGAAATTTGAAATTTTCTCCAAACAACTTTTCATTTCGTTTTTAAATGGCTCGTTGTCCTTACAAAAAGCCCCATCTCCAACCATTCCAGATACCTTGGATTTAATTGCTTCTTCAGATAGTTTCAAGTGATTAGGAGACTTCAACACATCAAAAATTTCATTGGCCAAATAAACTCCTGATTTGCTGCGTACTAAATTTATCCCAGCAAGTTTTACAGTCTTATCTCTTCACTCATAACTAATACAACTAGCATGCTTAATCCCAAAATTGTTCCAATGCAGCTGTTATTGTTACTGAAGTTTGTTTCTAAGAACCACTTTACAGTTTGTTCTTTAAGTTGATTATCTAATAGCTCACAAATTGTCTCGCACGCATGTGTGCTATGATTCAAATTTCCAACCTCACAACCTGACCTATGTAATACAGCTAGAAGTACTGGATATAGAGCCCATGCAGTGTTTGTTTTCATTATGTAGTATAAGATGTTGCCACATAAGTCTTCTATGCGTTTAGTAGTGTTCCGAGGAGATGTTTTCATCACTTCATAAACAGTAGCTCTTTGATGATGCTGAAGTTTAATTAAATGTCTCTTCAGGTGGGTTTTCAGATTTCTAAACCATCTCTCTTGATTTTCTCCTTGTTTGCATACATAGGTTAAATCTTTAACATTGAAGTAACCTTTTATGTTAGAAGTTTGTCTGAAGCACATGCTTTGGGGTCTGTGCAAGCTATGCAATATAATGTAAACATTTTAGCATCATCAATATCTTCTTGATTATCATCATCTTCATCCTCAACAGCTATATCTACATCAGGCATATTAGTGTCACTATTTGCAATGTTTTCCATTATATCACTTGGTACTGAAAATGAATCATCAGCATGCCCTAGATCCTTCTTTTCCACCAATTTGAATGTAGATTTGATCAAATCATTGTTCAGGATTTTTTGTATTGATTTACACTTGCTTAAATGGGCTATGGAAATGTCAAATTTGTTGCTTTTTGCTTTATTAGATTTGGATGCAACACTTGAACTTGAAGGCATATTTTGACTCTTCTCTTTATTAACCACAAACAGCTTGGTGAGTTTCTTTTGTTAGGCGCAAAATTGCATTCAATGTCTTCTGGATTTGGGAATTTTCAAATTCCTCTAAAGCAGTTTTGTTAGTCTGATGCGCAGATTCCTCACTTACCTTTTGTTTCTTAGGTGGAGGAGAAGCACTTTCTTCAGTCTGTGAAACATCTAGTGAAAAAGTTTCATTTTCTAGATTAGCAGTTGATGAAGTTGGTTCATTTTTCTGAGGTCTAGCACTAGCACATTTTGTGAACAAACTAAATGACTGCTTTGCGTATCTCTTTGCTGCACTTCCTGGTATTTTTACTGCAATATCTAAGCTGTGGGCCCAAACTCTGGGACCTCTTGTATTGTAACAAATATTTTTTGGGGAATTAAAATGTTCCTCCCAGTTTTGCTTCTTTGAATATTTGTTCTTGCATTGACCACAAAAGTAACCCCTTTAACACCCTCACTTCTCTCCAACTTCATCAATATTAGGATCCATTATTGATTATTGACTACCTGAAAAAATACAAAATAAGTAAAAGTTAGTAAATATAGTATGGTAAAAGTGAGTAAAAGTAAGTAAATATAGTACAATGAAAGTAAGTAAAAGTGCTTTAAACCTTAAAAGTAAGGAAGAGTAAGTAAAAGTAGGTAAGTTAAAGTAAGTAAAAGTAAGTTTAAACTTAACTAAACTTTTTCAATTCTAGAGTCATGGTGGATTACTTAAAACCGCACAAGTAATTATCTGGCCAATTTATCAAACCTGGCCGAGATCAATGGAACATAGTCCAATCCTGATAATTTTATATTAAAAAAATATACGTTTTAATAAAATTTAATTATCAAAACATTGAAGCTTAACAAAAAATAAAAATAATTGTTAAATATGGAATTACCAACTAAACTTAAATAAAATAACTAAATTTGTAATTTAAAAAAATTGGTTTGTACAAGAACGTATACGCAAAAAAATTGCATAACGTCTAGCGGATGAACAAAAAAACCCAAATTTACTTTTTCTCATGGTCAAATTTACTGGAGCAATGCTCCCAAGATCCCAGGAATCTGGAGTCATGCGTGTGTGTGTCACACTTGCAAGAGTACTATCTGAGTTTTCTATACTAAGGTTTTACCAAAAGCGTCGTTAGAATTGCCAACCGAACGATAGATGGGAGAAAATACACTAGGCTAGCCCATACGTCATTGTTTTCTACCGGGGTTCAGCGAAAAAACCATTAAAGGTTCTGAGATGTTGTGTAATAAATATTTAACATAACATACTGAAGCCCAGTAGTTTAGAAACTATAGACGAAACTAAGTTAGGAAGGAAAATAAGGGGTATTTTGTAACAAACAGTGAATAAATGTATTATATTTGTTCGTAACGATATGTAATTGTTTATTACATAGTTTTCCATCATTTTGCTTACAAAACGAAGGGGAATAGAATGGATCGAGAATATTTCGGTTCCACAATATCTTGCATGTTGCTTACAGGGTTCCTTGACCTAGAAAAAGTTGAAAAACACTGCCACAGATATATGCTAGACTTTGTAAGTATGTGATCTGTGTAGCAGAGCGGGTCCCAAAGTGAGGTTAATTTTGACATTTCCCTGGGATAAAAAGGAATTCGTGAAAATTGTTTTTTTCAGTGTTTGTTTTGTGAAAAAAATATTTTTCGAGTTAGACCGTTTAACTGTTTAGGTCGTAGTCGCAGTGTTACAAAAACGAACGGCTACACCACGAGGAGAATTATAGACTTTCCGAGACTGACATGGTGTGTTCATAGTATCGCGTTGGCTAAAGAAAAGCTAAAAATTGAATTTCTACTTACAGAACCTAGTTTAATCTAGATTCTATGTAGGCACTCCATATCAAATCCACAACCAACATCCTTATTAAGGACATTAAATGAATTAGTATATATTTAATACGCAGCCATGCTATCGTAAAAAGAGGCCATTCACTTATTACGCTCTGAAAAGCAGTGACTCACTGAACTGAAAGCAGAATTCCTGAAAATGCGGCAAGATCTTATTCTGAAGTTGAGTTTGCAGAGGAGAGAGAGAAAAAAAAAAGACATTTTGGGCAAAAGTGGATGGGAGTAGCCTTTGCTTGCTGAAGAGGCAAAGAAAGTGCTGGTGCCTTTTGCGACAAGTTATCGTGTGAGGCAGGCTTTTAGCAATGATGGTCATAAAGAACAAACTGCGAAATCGGCTGCACATTGAAGGCGATTTACGCTGCGCCTTGAGTGAAACTGAACTAGAATTCAGGCGTTAATTCAGCAGAAACAGTTGCATCCTCGCACTAGACTAGTAGTTGGTGGTGACGCCATTGCTTGCTTCCTATGTAATGTTGTAGCCGTTCTTTGACCAATATCACATGTGTTTAACTTTTACTAAGAGACTGTATACAGGGTGTACACAAATTATCTTTACAACTTCTCTCTCAAATAAATATTAGGAAAGAGGTACACATACCGTTTTTATGCCACTGTGAGAGAAAAGTAATAGTTTCACGTGGTAGTTGTCAGATTTTACAGGGTGTACACAAATTACGAAATTAGTACAAATTCCCTTAACATCTTAACATGCATTTCCCAAATCAGTAGATTGGCTGTGGGGGCCCATCTCTTGGCCTGCCAAATCATCAGAAATAACAACCCTGTGACTTTTTTCTATAGGGTTATGTAAAAGACTGCGTGTACACAACTCCAGTAGCCAACATCGACGATTTAAAGACCAGAATTGCTGCTGCTGTTGCAATAGTTGACGTTGAAATATTGCAGCGTACATGGATGGAGATAGAATACCGTTTGGACGTCTTACGTGGGACAAATAGTGCCCATGTTGAATGTGTTTGAGGTTATGTGAAACTTTATTATTTTCTCTCACAGATGGTGGAAAAACGGTATGTGTACCTCGTTTCCTAATATTTTTGGTTGAGAGAGAAGTAAAGATAATTTGTGTACACCCTGTATATAGAAATATACGAGTATTATACTTAAAATTTGAATAATTATTCTCATGCTCAGTAAAATGAAGTTTCTTGTGCTTTTTGCACAGGAAACAGTAATTTCCATTTGGCGATTATCCAAAAGGGGTAATCATAAAAAAGTTTGAGAACTGTTTCCACATTACAATAATTCCACCTGACTTAACATATTACGTGACACCACATAACGTCATGACAGAGGTGTTAATAGGTGTGGTGACTGAGAATAAGCTCACACTATTCATGAATCTCATCGAAGCAACTGCTCTGCAGAATGGATTATCATCATCAGAAAATTGCTGAAAGGGGAAGAATCATCGGCATGAAGGAGAGCGGGCTGTCTCCAACTCAAATTGCAAGAGAACTTGGAATTTCTAGGAGCACTGTTTATATGTTGTTGAAGAGATGGCAAGAAGAAGGGAATCTACGAGATCCCCGCAGAACGAGGAAACCTCGACTGACAACTGCTGCGGATGATCGGAGGACCTGCGATGTTGCCGAAGCCCATCCCTTTATCAATGCTGTTGTCATAAGGGAACAATTGCAGCTTGGTTTCGGCAATGAGAGTAAGGCGGCGGCTATATGAAACTGGGTTACTCTATCAGACCCCGGCTATCAAGGAGAAGTTAAATTAGCAACATCGAGAAAATAGACTTCGATTTGCTTAGCAACATGTTGACAAAGGACTTGATTTTTGGAGCCGAGTGATATTTACCGACGAAAAGACCATTTCCTCCACATCCCACGGCCGTCTTCATTGTTGGAAGAGGAATAATACTCGTTATACTCAAGAGCACATCTATGAGGAAGCACGCAGCGGTCATGTTACCTGTAACATGTGGGGATGGATTCATCTGTATGGTGTAGGAGAGCTCACCAGAATAGAATGGAGGTTTACTGCACATCAGTATATAGAAATTTTCGAAGAGGTTATGCTTCCTTCTGTCCGTGTATATGCTCTGCCATTTCCTGAGCGAATCATTTTTATGCAAGACAGGTGCCCAATTCACACAGCACGGATCGTCAGACGCTGGTTCTCTGAGCAAAGAAACATCGACCTTCTGGATTGGCCAAGTAAGGGTTGTGATATGAATCCCATTTATTGATATGAATCACTGTAACAGTTTTATTTTCTGTAATTCTCCCCTTTGAGGTGAGACGCCAAGAGTCACAGCTGCAGTGGTTCAACACTTTAAGTTGTAACATGGGACTTATTAATACAAAACAATTGTATGCATTTATGATGCTGCCTCAATACAAAACATTCATCGTTTCTAAATAATATTTCTCTCACCGACTGTTTATTACTATATCAGTGTTGTTGATCTAGAAATAGCATTTGCTCCGGATATAACAATGCCATACCAGTAGTATCCATTCAGCTGTTGTCCATTTGGCAATTGGAAGAAATTCTAAGCAGTGACGTATGAAACCCACAGATACCCAACAATCTGGTAATGTTATAATTAGAGCCCGGATGTTCAGGCAAAATGCCATAAATGCCTTTTTTTGCCTTTTTTGGGAGTATGAGTATGATAATGCCTATTTCGTTGAAAATGCATATTTTTGCCTTTTTAATTAGATTATAAAGAAAAAAGACATAAATAGGCATTTATAGGAAAATTATCATGTATTAGTTACGACTAGACTAACAGGAATGCGCAGATAAACGTGAATGAAGATATCGTGGAATTTCATATTGCGGAAATGACGTCATGTATGATTGACGTTATCAGCTGAGCGCAGTATCTGAAAACTAGCCTCGCACGGCCATTTCCTCATATTCGTTGTTCTGCTTCGTGCGTGTGAGGGTGTGCGATCATCAGTGGTATTTGACTAACTTGAATGATATTTAGAAGACGTTAATATGCCAAAAGTTAGTTCATCTTCAAGTAGTAAACTGAACCAACATGTTCGTGACTTTGGAAAAGATATCTTTTCCACAGATGGCACAGTGTTATTTTATAAAGTGTGTGACAAAGCAGTTAATAGTGAGAAAAGGTACTTTGTTTCCCAGCATGTGCAGACCGTTAAGCACAAAGCTTCTGCTGAAAAGATGAAACCAAACAGCCTACAAACGTGTTTGATGACAACATTTGCTTCAACGTCAAGTCGTCAATCTACCTTTTCCTTGGAGCTATGCAAATCATTTATTGATGCTGGAATTCCACTGTGGAAGTTGGAAAACAAATCATTAAAGACCTTTTTAGAAAAATACACAAAACAAGTTATTCCAAGTGAGTCCACTCTTCGAAAAAATTATGTGGATACAAACTACGCCTTTGCAATGCAGAAAATACGTGAAGGCGTTGCAGATAACAAGATATGGATTTCAATAGACGAGACCACCGATTCCATGGGTAGATATATTGCTAACGTGATATAGGTACTTTGGAAGCTGATCAGACGCCGAAAGTTTATCTGCTGACATCAAAGAGCTGCCAAAGACCAACAGCTCAACAATAGCTCAACTTTTCACAACATCCCTCGCTTTGCTTTGGCCAGAGGGCATCCAGCATGAAAAAGTTCTTCTCTCATGACAGACGCAGCGCCGTACATGAAGAAGGCAGCAACAGCATTGAAAATTCTTTTTCCACAAATGCTACATGTTACTTGTTTGGCTCACGCACTTCACCGTGTTGCTGAGCAGATACGAGGCTTGTTCCCCAATGTCGACAAATTAATTTCTAATGGAAAGAAGATATTTCTTAAGGCACCATCAAGATGTCATATGTTGCATGAAATAGCGCCTGAACTCGCATTGCCGCCACAGCCCGTTTTGACGAGGTGGGGAACCTGGATCTCGGCTGCGTTGTATTACACGTCAAATTTTGACAAGTTTCGAGAAGTTGTATCAGCACTTGACATCGAAGATGCTTCATCAATCCGCATCGTGATGGCCTCATTGAAGATAGATCTCTTCGCAATGAACTTTCATACATCACTTCCCACTTTGCAAAAATACTGAGAACATTACTGCTCTTGAAACTAGGAACCAGCCGTTAATCGACGCTTTGAACATTTTTGAGTTAGTCATTGCAGGCATCAGTCAAGCGCCGGCGAGAAAGGTGAATCTGTTCGCGAAAAATGTGACCGAGTGATACGAGCAAATGCAGATCTGGAACGACTAAAGAACATTGCACACGTTCTTGAAGGACACACTGATGCCGATGTAGGGGATATGAATCCATGAATGTATCATGCTTCAAATTTGCTCCTGTTACATCAGTGGAAGTAGAGAGGTCATTCTCGCTGTACAAGCATGTTCTTTCAGACAGAAGAAGAGGCCTAAAAGTTGAAAACATAAAAAAATTACTTGTAATTATGTGTAATTCAGACTAATAATGTGCGACGTAGTCTCAAGGTAATGAAACTAATGATACATTCATACATTATTATATAACTTATTTTGTTTTGTGTGTTTTTGATCGGTATAAAATAAATGCCTATTTTTGCCTATTCTATACTTTATTTTTGCCTATTTTTCAATTTTATAATGCCTAAACATCCGGGCCCTAGTTATAATGTTATTAAAATTTAATATGCATTAAAACATTTTTTCATTGTAAACCGCCTATATACGTATGTATTTATATATATCAGGTTTTTGCTTTGTCTTTGTTACAACACACAATAATATCTGAATCTATGTTCAATATTAAATGTAAATAAATAAATAAATGAATCGATAAATGAATACAGGGAGGATGGGTGGTGCAGGTCGTGGAATTTGCTCAGGGCGTAATAATGCCTACCAACGGCTCTCTTTTTATACATTGAAACTTCAGTTTGTTCAGGATGACAGGCTTGCCAATGCCATGAACACTGTCATTTTTTTTTTTAGTTTTTATACGACTATTTTTTTTCACTTCATTGACATTCCCCCTGTTAATATATATCCCCTACTTGAATTTATATTTAATTATTCATTTATGTTTCATTAGTAATATGTAAACCAGAGTGATGAATGGAAATAATTATGTTCTAAAGTGATCTAAAGACATTTGGCAATGAGTCAACCAACCAATCAGCGCTCACTCACTAAACGCCAGATTCATTCATAAAATGTTAAAACCGTTTGTAGTACATACAACAAATATATGCCAGGTGTCGCTATCTGTTCTCAAGAGTGTCCTACGAATAATGAGCGCAACTGTACATGTCCACACAAATTTTAGTCTAAAGATACGAAATGGCAAAAACACTTTTAAATAAACAATGAAATGGTCCGTAACTGGAAATCGGTACTGATTTTACAGTATCTATTGTTTCAGCACAATCGTCAGCAAATTCTGCAAAACCACCGATTTGAGAAACAATTGTGATAAAGCAGAGTACGAAATTGCAACTTTCGAAGTTTTTTAGAAGCATACGTAAGTTCCCAAACTTTGATGAAGAAAACAAAACCGCCGTAAAACGCCATTCAAAATGGCGGTTGTATGGAACCAATGTTCGTATGTTTGTGAGCTCATCAGCTGATCCCCAGTGCGTGAATTTGGGTTTCTACAGCACAGACTTTAAAACAATTATATAGTGAGACCCTTCTTTTTACTAAATGTTTCAATTAAAAAAATTAAATTAAATATAAACAAAATATTTATAAAGATAAAATTTTAGATTAACAATGAAGCTTGCAAAATAATAGTGAAGGGTCACTGGTAATATCTGGCATATTAACACTGAAATAAGCCCCCATTGAAATTAACGCAGTCACCCTCACTTAACTAGATCCACTTTGATTGGAGGACCCCCTTCAAGCATGGGGCCTGAGACTTCAGCCTCAATTGCCTCAATGATAATCCGCTACTGACTCGAGGGCATAGATTTTGTCATACAGAGTCTTATTGAGAACCATGCAGAGAAAGAAGACTACTATATATATAGAAGTGATAATGGTTAACTGAAAATACTTTTATAATTTTGCAAAAAGGAAGACTAAAAATTGATAGACTATCGGACCTTTGAGGAATGAAAACATTGCATTAACCGAGATCATCTAAAAGAAGTACTGTATCTTAAATATTAAGAGCCCAGTATGAATCAGCTTTCATTATCCCCAAAACTAATAAACTAATATGCGATAGAAATGCATTGCATTCTTTAAAGAAGTATTACAACGGGAAAGTATAATGGACTTTGACTTCACAACATGATATCACACGAGCTATAGAGAAACTAAAAACACACCTGGCAGCAAGCCCAGACAAATGGAATGCTACACTGATTAAAAACTGTAAGAATGAAATCGCTAAGCCCTAATATTGGATATGGAGACGATCACTAGACACGGGAGAAATATCGAAAATCTTGAAGAGAGCAAACGTAGTTCCAATATATAGAGGAGGAGATCGATCTGAGACTAAACCTATCGGCCAGTGTCGCTGATATTTCACCTTACGAAAATATTTGTAAAAAATTGTTAGAGAAAAAAAATCTGAGTTTTTGGAAACTCGGGGAAAAATTAAATAACCAACATGGATTCCGGTTAGGAAGCTCGTGCCTTTTACAACTATTGGAACACTATAACAACATTATTGATGCACTCATAAACAATCAAACTATGATGTGATATGCACAGACTTTGCCAAGGCGTTAGACAAGTGTAACCATGGAATCATAGCATATAAACTATGAGAACAACAGCAAAAGTAGGAAAATGGACATATAATTTCCTTAGTGAGCGGCAGTAACTCGTTACAATCCAAGAAATATCATCATCAAAGGTCCGTAGCTCAGTACCACAAGGAAAAGTATTATCTCAATTACTATTCGTAATCATGCTAACTTTTATAGATGAGGAAGTTATCAGTGACAACAGAGTAACATCCTTTGCGATGACGCCAAAATTCGTAGAAAAATAACAAAATGAAATGACGCAGGATCTCTACAAATGGACATGAAGAGGATCTACAATTGGTCTAAAGGCATCAATATGAAATTTAACAGAGAAATTTCAACTGTTAAAGTACGGAAGAATGGAGGAACTAAAATCCATGGAATACTATGCCCCAAATAGACAGGAAATTCAGAGAAAAACTGAGGCAAAAGATTTAGATGTTATAATGACTGATGACTCGAAATTTGGAATGCAAAATAAGATATCGGTAAACAAAGCAAAAACAATAAATGGACAAATACTGAGAACCTTTATAAGAAGGAACAGGAATATAATATTCTCTCTTGAAAACACTGATCATACCCAAGTTGGAGCATTGCTCGATCTTAACATCTCCATATAAAAAAGAAAAGATATTAGTCAGCTAGAAGGGAGTCAGAGGAGCTTCATAGCCAAGACCAGTGGATGCAAAGAACTAAATTAATAGGAAGGTTTCGTGAATTAAATTTATGCTGGCTGGAGAGAGTGAGAGAGTGAGCGAGAGAGAGCATAAAATACATATGGAAACTAATAGAAAAACTAGTACCTAACCTCAAACTGAACCCGGTAACTATCCAAACAACACTGGAAAATAGGAAACGTAGAATGCGTAGTTTCCAAATTAAAGGCCAGGCGAGGGACATATTCAACTTGAAGAAACTAGCTTGGTTGTCAGAGGGACTATTTATTAACCAGCTACCCGAAGAAATAAGAAACACCACTGATGTCAAAGTAGAAGACTTCAAAGGAAGACTAGACGTCTGGCTCAGGGCAGTCCAGAATGAGCCGGGTGTGCCTGGCTGTGTGAGATGGAGAGTTCAAGACAGTAACTCTATCCTCCCTCAGGCCAGGTCTAGAAGTGTAGCCAACAACCTGACGACCTTGTGAAGAGAGGCCAACGCACGGAACATTTACAAGGTGAAAGCTGTTTAGCCTCCGCCGTTCAAAAGAACCGTCTCTAACCTCTATGGCAGCTGTTCTCACATTGGAGTACGCGTACCCCTGTGGGTGCGCGAGAGATCAACAAGGGGTAAATGACAAGAGAAAAACTTAAAAACTGCATTCGTTTATTTGCACGAAAATATGAAAATAGTGTCACAAGAAGAGAATAAGTGGGACATTTAGCTACAAGCTGCGGAATACTGTTTTATTTATTTATTTATTAACCTTTATCAATAATAAAACAAATACATTGGTTTTACAATTAACAATGACATATATAATTGTGAAGCTGGACTATTTATTTTATTTAATTTGGCCCTTAAGCTTTAGGTTTTACTGGGCTCACTGTTGCCATTCGATTACATACAGAGACGTAATGAGGTTTTGAACTGTATATATCTGAGCTTCCGTAGAAAGTTTAACTTACTTCTTTAACTTTAGTACAGAGTGGCCACAAAGTCCCTTTGCAGTGACGTTGCAGCATATCTGTGTTGCCTTTGTCTTTCATGCAAAGGGATTTTGTGGCCACCCTATAGTTGAGACTTCAGATTAGAGATAGGAATGAGAATAAGTATGTAAAGGTTATCACAGACATCCCTATTTTGGCAGACATAACGTTTACTAGGCCTACTGATCTGCTTCAAAGATGCTGCATTCCTACAAGACTAATTACCCGTTCGTGGATTACCCGTTCGTGGACAAAGGATGAAGTAGGGTTGGTAAAATAGGGCAGGATTAGGTGAATAGCGAGTCAAATTTCTAAGAGGTACGACCGTACGCGGCTCAAAACGTTTAAGAAACCTAAACCCATTTCGTCGACGAGATAGTTTATCGAAGTTCTCATAAACTAACTTAACCTAATTTACGCTGACTTAACCTAACCTACACTAAATTGTTGATTAAATGTCACGTTGAAATGATGACGTTATTCCGCCTCTGTCGGTCAACGACATCTGATAAACGTGATATGAAAGTAACAAGTTGTTGTTGTGAGTTAGATTAAGTAAGAATTAGGTTAAATTACATTAGGTTAAGTTCATGTTTTAGAGTATCGATGTTATATTTCATTGACAAAATGGGTATAAGTCTGTTCTATGTACAGGAATTTAAGACCCCTTCATTATCATGCCATTACCCACCGATAGTTTCGTGCAGGTATGCACAGTTTTTCACCACACACACACACACACACATATATATAATATATATATATATATATATATATATATATATATATACCGATGAGAGAGCAGAAATGGACTTTTATATATATATATATATATATATATATATATATATATATATATATATATATATATACAGGGTGGGCCGTAAGTTTCCATACATAGGAAAAATAAACATTTTTTATGGACAACCATTTTTATTTATATATATGCTCTACATGGTTGCCATTGTTTTGAAAACACATTTCAATACGTGTTCCCCACTGTTGATGAACACGCATTAGCACAGTTGACGTTATGCTTGTAATGGCGTTGGTGATACGTTCCTTTAGATGATTTATGTCTCGTATCTTTTCCTGATACACCATGGCCTTCAAGTGCCCCAAAGATAGAAATCAAGGGGGGTGAGATCTGGGGATCTGGGAGGCCACTCCACAGGACCACGCCGACCAATCCAAGCATCCGGAAACTACTGCTGATCCAAATACCGACGCACGTGAAGACCATAATGAGGTGGAGCTCCATCTTGCTGGAAGTAAACTGGGAAGTTACCTTCCTCGTTTAGCAGGGATGGGAAAATCTCTTCTTGCAACATGTTAAGATACCTTTCGGCATTAAGATTTCCACTGACAAAAATTGGTCCAATAATTCTGTCACCCCATATCCCGGCCCACACCATCACTTTACCGGCACCTTGCATCTTCGTCGGACTCAGCCAGTTAGGGTTAGCATTACTCCAATAACGTATGTTTTGCCGATTAACCTCTCCATTGACGTAAAAATTTGCTTCATCAGTAAACAAGATCTTACGTCAAACGCATATTCTTAGGGTATCTGAAACATAAAAACAAACGTTTAATTTTTCCTATGTATGGAAACTTACGGCCCACCCTGTATATATATATATATATGTTAAACACAGACCATGGATGGAACAAGGAACTCTTCTGGGAAAATTAAATCCACTATAGTCCGAATAAGTAATGGTAAATGACAAATACCATAGTTTTTCTTTTTCATGATGCTAGCCGACGTGGGCAACGGGTCTCTCGCAAAGAGATCCCATAAATATAGCTTCCCTCACCAGCTATCTGCAAAGCAGACAGGATCCAGCTTTGGGACATGGACCTAGGGTTTAAAGCAAGCCTAGTCCCTACATTCAGAACCTCTATATAAGTAAAAGACTCGTTGCATTCACGTCGGATTGAATAAACAAAGAAAAAGGGGTAACTATTGTATTTTTAGCCAAAAAAAAACAAAACTTAAACCTCAACCGGGACATTGAGCGTCCACTTTTCAAGGCACGTAACACGTCCGTTTAATATACACAAACTCAGAATGGTCCCCTGAGAAATTTATATGTTAAACACAGACCATGCATGGAACAAGGAACTCTTCTGGGAAAATTAAATCCACTATAGTCCGAATAAGTAATGGTAAATGACAAATACCATAGTTTTTTTTTCATGATGCTAGCCCGACGTGGGCAACGGGTCTCTCGCAAAGAGATCCCATAAATATAGCTTCCCTCACCAGCTACTTATTCGGACTATAGTGGATTTAATTTTCCCAGAAGAGTTCTTGTTCCATGCATGGTCTGTGTTTAACATATAAATTTCTCAGGGGACCATTCTGAGTTTGTGTGTGTGTATATATATATATATATATATGAATAGAAACGACATAAGTATTAAGGAACGTTTCTGCACACGAGGAGGAGAGATAACGAAATAATGAAAAATGAGGCGAACCGCGGTTCGCCTCATTTTTCATTATTTCGTTATCTCTCCTCATCGTGTGCAGAAACGTTCCTTAATACTTATGTCGTTTCTATTCATTTATATACTGCGCGGTCATTGCAGTTATTTGCATATATATATATATATATATATATATATATATATATATATATATATACCGAGAGAGCAGAAATGGACTTTACAATTTAATCGTAAGAATTTCTCTCAAGTAGATAATTATTTTTACGTTTTTATTCTTGAGACTCAGAAAGGCCTACGTTAAACTAGGAACAGTTCCATGCAGTGAGGGACCAAAAAAGGTTTGGTCTCCATTGAAATACCATTTTTAGAGTAGGTGTTCATGTTCAAATTCATATATATATATATATATATATATATATATATATATACTGTGTGTGTGTGTGTGTATATATATCTCTTTTGTCTTTTGTATCTCTTTTGTATGAGTTTGAACGACGGTTCAGGATCGACCTGCGGTCGACCCCTCTGCAGCATCCCGCCTCATTTGCGGGACTTGGGGAAGGAGGAAATTGCTCTCTGATCGCCTCCTGCCCTCGTAGCCAGCCACGCATGGCTGGTCAGGGACTTTGTACAAGAATCTGTCCAGCTGGTTCTTCAAGTTATTCAGGTCGGTGTGCTGGAGATTCCTCACTTCTTTTGGAAGGACATTGAAAAGCTTTGGGCCCCGTATTCTGAGGGTATTTTCCATCCTCGTTTTCATGGCTCCTTGTCCCACAGCAGCTGGGACCGTACAAAATCTGGCTCTTCTCTCATTCCAGTTTGTTTCTGTTTCATTTCTGAGGTTAGGGACAGAGCCATCAAGTATTTTCCATATGTATATTATTGTTTTCAGGTCCTGAATCTATCCTGAAAGTGCATCCCACATGTTATGAAACACCCTATATATATATATATATATATATATATATATATATATATATATATATATATATATATATGACGATGAATAAAACCACGAAGGAAAGGAAACACAAAATGGTGCTCAAGCGCTTTCGTCTAATGACATCCTGAGGATGTCATTAGACGAAAGCGCTTGAGCACCATTTTGGTTTCCTTTCCTTCGTGGTTTTATTCATCGTAAATATTTTTCACGTGTTACTTTCGTGAAATAATTTTCATATATATATATATATATATATATATATATATATATATATATATATATATATATTGTCTATGCAGTATATGCAGGGGAATAATGATGTCTGTCTGTCTGATGTTCTGCTAGTATGTTCATTTATATGCACCTAAACGGCTAGGGTAATCTGCACCAATTTTAGTGTACACATTAAGGAAGAACCAGGAAAGGTTTTAGAACAAATTCCCCGTCCCTCTTAGGTTGTGCTTCGGGGAGCCTTTGCTGCGTAAGGCGTAGTGAGTGTTCTCGTATAATATATATACATATATATACATAATCTGATTGGTTAGAGTTGGAGAAGAAAAGGAAGTAGAATGGACGAAAGACATTAGGTGTCTTTTAACTTTGATGAAGATGTTTTGTAATTGATCGTGAGATGTAATGCTGTTGCAGAACTTTCTCGATCGATGTTTAGTTGCTATTTGTTTGTTTCTGTGGTTCGTTCGGTAATTAGTTTGAACAGGAAGTACATCGACTGACTGGTAATGAGTCTTAATTAGCGCAGTATTCTGGTTTAACAATCAGTCTGGATGCAATAATAGTTTTCATAATGAAAATGATAGCAGTACTATTTCTACTCTGAAATTTAATATATATATATATATATCATACAAGCATCACAACTTTATATTAGTTTTCGGTTACTGTAGTAAATACTGACTTTTTGTAATTTGAATTTTAACTGGGTAGGCGGCGCATGCCCCGCTTACCCTGACTGCACGCCACTGATATATACAGTATGTATGTGTATATATGCGCCTTGGTGGTGTAGTGGTTAGCGTCGCTGACTATGAATCAATCAGCCCCGGGATCGAGACCCGTTGACGGCAGTTGCGCGCAGCAAAACCCAGCTGTTCATCCTTCCACACAATAAAGAAAGTGGCTGGTAGATAAATGGGTACCCTGGGTAGCCTAGTGGTTAAGACGCTGGGCTGCTGGTGGGTCGTGGTTCAGATTCTACGTTAAACTGTAGGTCTGAGGTGGAGTGAAGAGCTTGACCTTCGTCAGAATGAACAATTCGGGCGGAAGCAAACCAAAGGTTATCAAAGGTCTTATGTATATATTATATATATATATATATATATGGGATGAATTTCACAATTAAACACGTGAAATGAGTGAATGATGCATACCCACAAGGAAAAGAAAAATTATTCCAGTACACCTCGTCAGGGAATGAAAGGAGAAGGAGAGATGACGAAAATATATACGTATGTACAACGGAACAGAAAAATAAGAGATTAGCACGTGATTAACAAACGTTGATTAAAAACAAAAGACATTTTAGCAAGATATTGTTAATTTTATACATTCCCACACTGTTATTGAAATTATTCTGACCATCATGTTATCCTATTTCATTTCTCGATAACTGCTTTAGGAAAGCTAAGAATAGGTATTATAATAGTGTAGCTGTAAAGGAATTTGAGCGTAAAAATATCCTTGGTAAGTCTACCTTACCATGTTAATTTTCAATATCTTCCGACTTTACTTAAAGCAATTGGTGTGAATGTAGTCTTTAAGTATGATAATACTGTTAAATCTCGCCTAATAAAGAATAGCCCGGATAGTGCGGTTGGCTGTGTATTCGATCGGATGTACACAATGTAACTCGGTATATATAGTCAAACGGGAGAAACATTAGATATCAGGGTAAAACAGCAAATAATTCTAATGCATTGTTTAACCATATATACAGATGTAATCATAGTATCAAGTGCGATAGTTTTAAAGCGCTCGTTAAAAACAGATATAAATGAAAGGAATATTCTAGAATGTGCATTTATCCATTTTAAAAATAATTTCAGTAACAGTGCGGGAATGTATAAAATTGACAATATCCTGTTAAAATGTCTTTTGCCTTAAATCAACGCTTGTTAATTATGTGTTAATCTTTTTATTTTTCTGTCCCGTTGTACTTGTACGTATGTATATATTTTCATCATCTCTCCTTCTCCTTTCATTCCTGACGAGGTGTACTTCTGAATACACGAAAGACTTGGAATCATTTTTCTTTTTCCTTGTGTGTTTGCATCATATATATATATATATATATATATATATATATATATATATATATATATATATATATACCTTTCAACCTTTTAATCTTTCAGGTGTTACGTGCGAATTCTTCATTTCAAGGGGTCAGGCTTGTTGCCCCTCCTCTTGAGGTGACTTGGGTAGGAGAGAGTTGGTTTCTTGCGTTTTCCATTTCACGTATCCAGGTACTCCTAGTGTTGTTCTGAGCCAGGCGTCTCGTCTTCTTTTCAAAATTTTCACCCCCCATACTAATCGTGTTTCGTATTTCCATGGACAACTGGTTCAACAGTCTTGGCCCTCTCGCAATAAAGCTATTTTCCTTCAGGGTTGAGGATGTTCCCTGTCTATCCTTTAGTTTGGGAACATGACACAGTTTTCCTTTCCAACTTTCCGCTGTTGTTTGAGTGGTAATACTAATAGGATTCAAAGTGAGGTTAGGGTCTAATGTTTCCATTATTTCCCAAGTGTAAATAATGGTATACCTCTCTCTCTTCTTTCCAGCGAATATAAACTTAATTCACGTAACCTTCCCCAGTATTTTAATTCTTTACACCCATTGATCTTGGCTGTGTGAAGCTTCTCTGAATCCCTTCTTATATCTTCTTTTACATGGGGTGTTTAGACAGCAATACTCCAACTTGGGTATTATCAATATTTTTAACGGAGGAATCATTATATTCCTTCTCTTCTTTTAAAGGTTCTCAGTATCTGTCCAGTTATTCTTTTTTCTTGGATTTGCATTTCAAATTTCGCGTTATCAGTCATTACAACTCCTAAATCTTGTGCTTTAGAGTTTATCTGAATTTCCTGTCGATTTGGAGTATAATATTCCATGGGTTTTAGTTCTCTCTTCTTCCTTCCGTATCTTGATAATTGAAATTTGTGTTAAATTTTATATTGTTGCCTTCAGACCAATAATACAGGGTGATTCGTAAGTCTGTTACCACTGTAATGGTAAATAAAAAATAACTAGAAACCAGAGTAACCTGTGATGATTTTTTTATTTGAGGTTATTTTTACACAATTACACATTGGAAATTAACAGTGGAAATTCTTTCTTTTAAATCATTGACATTACGACGTTTTGTTGCATATACCCTATCCTTGACCATACCCCATATTTTCACAAATCAATCTGAAACAGAAAATATTTCACCATTACAGTGGTAACAAACTTATGAATCACCCGATAGATTCTCTTCATGTCTGTTTGTAGGGATATTCTATATCTAGTTTCCTTATTTTTCTACTAATTTTTGTCATCAGCGAAGGATGTTAAGGATGTTAATGTGCTATCATTCGTAACTTCCTCATCTATATCAGTTAGCATGATTATGATTCGCAATAGAGTTAATACTGTTCCTTGTGCTACTGAGCTACGGACTTCTGACTCTGAGGAAGATATTCATTGCCCTGCACAACGACTTTCCCTGCGCTTACTAAGGAAATTTTATTTCCATTTTCCTACTTTTTCTGTTAGTCCCATATATGAGTATTTCAGTTTATGTGCTATGATTACCTAGGCATTATATCGTGACCCGACAATTCAGCGCAAAGACAATTCAGCGCAAAGACAATTCAGCGCAAAGACAATTCAGCGCAAAGACAATCAGCGCAAAGACATTCAGCGCAAAGACAATTCAGCGCAAAGACAATTCAGCGCAAAGACAATTCAGCGCAAAGACAATTCAGCGCAAAGACAATTCAGCGCAAAGACAATTCAGCGCAAAGACAATTCAGCGCAAGACAATTCAGCGCGAAGACAATTCAGCGCGAAAATACCAACAAAGAAGAAGAAAGAACAAATCCAGAGGGAAGAGAGGCTTGCAACTGTTAGGTTAGGTTAGGTTAGGTTTCTAGTTTTTAAATAAAATCTTAATTTTAACAATTCTAACAAATTTTGTTTTTTTTAAATAAAATTTTAATAATTATACTCCTTTGAATTTTATCTCCGATTTGTCACTCCTTCGTTATGTCACTCCTTCGTTACGGTATTTATGTCACTCCTTTGAAATGTCACTCCTTCGATACAGAACCAATTTAGCATATATATAAATTACATTTTTCTCTCTCTTATTTTATTGCGATTTATTTTTATTATTTTTAACTAAACTTTTAACTGTACTGACTTGCGCTGAATTGTCTTTGCGCTGAATTGTCTTTGCGCTGATTGTCTTTGCGCTGAATTGTCCTGTGCTGAATTGTCGGTGCTCCCATTATATATATATATATATATATATATATATATAATATATATATATACAGTATAACTGCAAACACGCTGTATAATTAACGTAAAGAACGACGCTTCTATAGGAGATATTCCGCGCAAGATGAGAGAGAGAGAGAACGAAACAAATGAAAAATGAGGTAACCACCCGGGAATCGAACCCGGGATCTTCCGATTGCCGGTCAGATATGATAACCATTACACCATGGGCCTCACTCATTCAAATGCCGTAATTCTTCTACATACGCGCAGAAACCAGTGCCCCAAGGGGGCACCTCCCGCATGCCGTAACATTATATACATTTAACTGCAAACACGCAGTATAATTAACGTAAAGAACGACGCTTGTATAGGAGATATTCCGCGCAAGATGAGAGAGAGAACGAAACAAATGAAAAAATGAGGGCATTGGTTTCTGCGCGTACGTAGAAGAATTACGGCATTTGAATGAGTGAGGCCCATGGTGTAATGGTTATCATATCTGACCGGCAATCGGAAGATCCCGGGTTCGATTCCCTGGTGGTTACCTCATTTTTTCATTTGTTTCGTTCTCTCTCTCTCATCTTGCGCGGAATATCTCCTATACAAGCGTCGTTCTTTACGTTAATTATACTGCGTGTTTGCAGTTAAATTTATATAATGTTACGGCATGCGGGAGGTGCTTCCTTGGGGCATTGGTTTCTGCGCGTATGTAGAAGAATTACGGCATTTGAATGAGTGAGGCCCATGGTGTAATGGTTATCATATCTGACCGGCAATCGGAAGATCCCGGGTTCGATTCCGGGTGGTTACCTCATTTTTTCATTTGTTTCGTTCTCTATCTCTCATCTTGCGCGGAATATCTCCTATACAAGCGTCGTTCTTTACGTTAATTATACTGCGTGTTTGCAGTTAAATGTATATAATGTTACGGCATGCGGGAGGTGCTTCCTTGGGGCATTGGTTTCTGCGCGTATGTAGAAGAATTACGGCATTTGAATGAGTGAGGCCCATGGTGTAATGGTTATCATATCTGACCGGCAATCGGAAGATCCCGGGTTCGATTCCGGGTGGTTACCTCATTTTTTCATTTGTTTCGTTCTCTATCTCTCATCTTGCGCGGAATATCTCCTATACAAGCGTCGTTCTTTACGTTAATTATACTGCGTGTTTGCAGTTAAATGTATATAATGTTACGGCATGCGGGAGGTGCCCCCTTGGGGCATTGGTTTCTGCGCGTATGTAGAAGAATTACGGCATTTGAATGAGTGAGGCCCATGGTGTAATGGTTATCATATCTGACCGGCAATCGGAAGATCCCGGGTTCGATTCCCGGGTGGTTACCTCATTTTTTCATTTGTTTCGTTCTCTCTCTCTCATCTTGCGCGGAATATCTCCTATACAAGCGTCGTTCTTTACGTTATATATATATATGTATATATATATAATATATAAATTGTGTGTGTGTGTGCGCGCGCGTATCGCAATGTACAAAATTATCATGTTTTATGCAAAGGGAGTTAAAAACGACAAAAGACTACCTAAAAGAAATATTAAATTCAATGTAAATAGCACATTTTGGCTGCGTTAACCACTAATAATTGTAATTTTACCCTTCAATCGATAACTTTTATATTACTCAAATTAAGCAATACTGTATAAATTTTAATGATTCAGGGGCAACTGGGCGACAGCCAACTAGGCGACGGGACAAATGGGCGACGACCAACTAGCCGACAGGACAACTGGGCGACAACTAACTAGGCGACAACCAATATATTTATTTATTTATTTATTTATTTATTTATATATACATTATGTATATTCATACATTACATAGATAGAAATTAAAGGTCCAAGTTTGAAAAGACTTTATTACACATAAAATAAAATGATAAATCATTAAGATAAAAGAATTATAAAACGTGATTTATATAATTGGGGCAGATTATATAATTGTTATGCAGATGGAACAAAATTGTACCCCACACCCTTTAGTTAGAGTAGAATCTGACCATTGTCCTTGAATTCTTGATAGCGTGCAACCACATTCCTTATTCGTTCATTTCTTGCTACAGTCTTCTTGCATAGGTTTTGCCTTATGTTTCGCTGGCCAGTGTTAACCTGAAGTATAGCACCCTCAGTGTCATGCTGTTCCTTCCGTAGTTCGTCCAGCAATGAAAACATCGACACTCTCCTCTTGTTTACCATTTTGTTAAATTTGTTGTGCCAGCCTTCTACCGCGTTATTAGTTCTGGCTTCATCTGCCATTGTTCTTTCATACACATTCCACATCTCAATTGGGTATCGTGGTGGATGTGCTCGTCTTCTACCGCGTGCAGGGCGTCCACGTATATAAGTTTTATCTAGATAGTCTGCAACATCCTCAAGTCGTATGAAATCGTCATTGTTTTCGTCATTCAGCTGATCCAACAATAGTTCGAATGCTTCCACAACATCAGTGAGAGGGACAAAAGCCAGTCGATGGCGCTCAGCACCCATTGCTTCACTGCACTATCCTCTTGATTGTATTGGATCTGAAGCCCAACCTCTTGAATTTTCCGGTATATTGACTGTCCGAAATGAAACAGGCACAGACATATCTGGGCTTGGGGAAACACATTTTGGCAAACGTTTATAGTGGCTTTTTCGAAATCCATCATAATTAATGATGGTCGTCTTTCTATGTTTAGAATTTGCAATTTTCTTGCAGTTTCGTGAAGCCTTTGTAAAATGTCCAAGTAATTCTCTCCTCGTTTATTTTGCATGAGGACGTATACACAGTGGTGTAGTGCTGTGGGAACCCGTGGGAACGGCGTTCCCTTACTTTTTTTGGTAGACGGAACGGCGTTCCCTCACTATTTCAAATAAATCCGAACTTACAAATCTCTAACGTCATCAAATTTTAATTCCCACCCCTAGAAGAAATATGAGAAAGAATCATTAACTGCTTCATTTCTTTTAGCTTCGACTGAGGCAATGCTAGCCTATAAGATCTGGTGAAACAGTCACCACGGCGTACCAGTTGTTTAACTTTTTTTTAGTTAATCATTCCAGTTGTTAGCTATTTTTATTGATCGTACTGGATGTCGTATATCTAATGACACTGGAAATACTGCATCTTCAACCTTGGAATATATCCTAATATCCAATGCATATGACCTCAAAATATCCCTGAAATTGGTCAGATTTCAAAAGATTTCCCGGGGGGCTTACAGTGCCCCCGGACCCCCAGCTGTATGGGCTCGCCGCCCTCGCCATTGTCCCCCCCCCCGCATCTGAGTAACACTTTCAAAATGCGTTCCCTCACTTCTTTATTTAGCACTACACCACTGCGTATACAAGAGGAAATACCGTCCCTGCCACTTTTCCATGCACTGTCCAAAGCTGGTGAAACACGTTTGGCACTACTTGAAAGGTTCCATCAATATACCATATATTTGAGGAAAACGGGTATCGGAGATTGTCATCAGTAGCAAATATAATGATTCTGCTTCGGGTGTCTCCCTCACAGTCATCATTTATGTTATTGTCGTGTAAAAGAAAGCAACGACCAGATATTGTACTTCCGTAAGGTGGAACTATCTCTAAGTCTGTGATGTTCTGAGGATTACTTGGCCGCACTGAGGCCCTGCTTCTGTTTACCAGTCGGCGAAGGGACTGACGTTCGGGTAAAGCTGATATTGCGGCGCCAGATATGCCCTCAAGTTCCTCGCGGATGAGTGTAGCTGAATGTGCCGCCGGTTGTTCCACAGCTTTGCGCTTCAAGTTTGTTTTCACCCTTTGCACTGTAGCTTCTTCGCATCGTGGTGCGTGCGTATGTTCCTTAGTTATTCGCACCTCCATTTTATCGTCATTGCCTACTGACACTGCTCTGCCATTACATATTTTCCTTTGATCACATTTCCAATAGGTGTTGTTCCCTCTTGTCCTGTCCCTTGTGTAAATAAATCCTGCGTGAACAAGTTTATCTTTGCTTCTTTGTGAGGTTACGAATTCAGCCATGGCTAGGGTTCAGAAAGTAAATTTCAATTGAGTTTAAACTAAACCCTACTAGTACACTCGACTGCTCGGTGGCAACTGGTCGACAGCCACCTTGGCGTCGCCTAGTTTGTTGTCGCCTAGTTTGTTGTCGCCCAGTTGTCCTGTCGCCTAGTTGCCACCGAACCATTTTAATTAACCAATGCCAACAAATCTTCGAATATTTAGAATCATTTCTTAATTTTTGTGATCAGTAAATAATTTTTGTATAAAATAAGGAAAAACCTCGCCACGATTGACTTCACAAATAATGATTTTACATTTTTATCCGAGCTTCTATATTAAAAAAACTTGGTAAGTTTACAAGTTTAATTTTATGGTTGCTTAAAAAAAAATGTTATTTTGATAAATTTAAAGAACGAGCAAAAATTTAATTAATGCAAGTTTTAACACGTACTTTTTTTTTTTTTTTTTTTTCGGTAAAGTTCGAAAAAAAATTTTAAATTAAAAACTAAAGTGTGTACAAAAATTCTGGAAAGAAAACAATATTAATTAAGACTTTTTTTTGTAATTAAATTTAAGGGGAATATAGAATGTTATATGGAGCCATCTTAATTTTATGAAAGTTATATATAATACACACACCGAGCATCTTGAAAAGAGCAAACATTGTCCCAATATATAAAGGCGGGGATAGCTCTCAAGCAAAGAACTATAGACCAATGTCTTTGACGTCCCACCTCACGAAAATATTTGAAAGAACAGTCACAGAGAAAATCTGACTTCTTGGAGACCCTGGAAAGATTCAACGAAAATCAGCACGGATTCCGATCCGGAAGATCATGCTTATCACAACTTATAGAGCATTATAACAATATCCTAGATGCACTTGAAGGCAATGAAAGCTATAATGTCATATACACGGATTTTGCTAAAGCTTTCGACAAGTGCGATCATGGTATAATAGCACATAAAATGAAACATATGGGAATAACAGGCAGAGTGGGAAAATGGATCTGTAACTTCCTCAGAGAACGACTACAGGTCGTCAAAATTCAAGGTGTATCATCATCAGAAGCAGAAGTACGCAGCTCAGTGCCACAAGGTACAGTGCTGGCCCCACTCCTGTTCATTATTATGCTAACAGACATAGACAATGGAGTTAACAGCAACAGTATAGTGACATCATTTGCGGACGATACAAAGATCAGCAGAAAAATCAGCGAGGCAAATGAAGTGGAGGCCTTGCAGAGGGACACAAACAAAATATACAAATGGTTAGGAGACAACAATATGATATTTAACACCGAGAAAGTTCAGCTCTTGAGATATGGTAGAAATGAGGAAATGAAACAGACTGCATATTATGCTCCAGATAGACAGGAAATTCAAAGAAGTACGAAAGCGGTCGATTCGAGACACAAAATCAGATAGCAATAAACAAAGCAAAAAGAGCCGCGGGACAGGTACTAAGAACGTTCAAAAGGAGGGGCAAGACAGTAATGATTCCCCTGCTGAGAACACTGATCATACCAAAACTTGAATACTGCTCAGTTTTTACGTTCCCATACAAAAAGGAAGAAATTAATAAACTAGAAGAAACGCAGTGACATTTCATAGCCAAGATTGATGGCTGCAAAGAAATCAACTACTGGGAAAGACTACGTAAACTAAATCTGTACTCTCTGGAAAGAAGAAGAGAGAGGTATACCATAATCTACATATGGAAAATGATCGAGAAACTGGTACCAAACCTTAAACTAAACCCAATTATCATCCATACAACGCTGGACAATAGGAAAGACAGAATATGTAATGTTCCCAAACTGAAGGCCCGACAAGGGACCTCCTCAATACTGAAAGAAAATAGCTTGGTTGTCAGGGGGCCAAGACTTTTTAACCAGCTTCCTAAGGGACTCAGAAACGTTACAGGGGTCAAAGTTGAAGTCTTCAAGAGAAGACTAGATGCCTGGCTTAGGACGGTACCAGATGAGCCGGGTGTACCTGGCTATGTGCGGTGGAGAGGGCAAAAGAGCAACTCGCTCTTCCACCAAGCCAGGCCTCTAATAGAGGCGGGGCCACCAGTTTGACCTTCGTGTGAAGAGACTGACGCACGAAACCGCAACGAGGTTAACGAGGTATATACAGGGTCTGTCAAAAAAAACTAAGCCAAATTCAAACCTTTATTAAAACAAAACCATTTATTTAATTAAGTTGAATTTTTTACATAATAAAGTATAGGTAATCACCTATTATCCTTTAAATTTTTATGACGATATCTTCGGAATTGTTAATTTTATTAATAACACTGGTCAACAAAGATTTTTCATCAGAGTAACATTTGTAGTGGCTGGATAGCATTTTTCACGCTGATTCCAAAACTGCATTCAGATGTTTTCTAGCACGTATAGTTTTCAAGATGAAGGCATATATATAACTACACAGATTTAACATTTAAATAGGCAAAATACTAATATTTCAACATTTGATTGTGTTTATTTTATTGTGTTTTTTTAGTTTATTCATCTTATTTATTTCACTTATCTTAATTATACATCTCATGTATTTCAGGTGTGAGCTTTTACGTCTAGCAGCATTGTGATTCACTTTTGAAGGTAGACATTTAGAGCCTAAAAAGTTAACCCAAGGACAGTTGAATGATCTTGTTAGAGACTTATCGCTGTCTAAAGAGAAATCATAGCTTCTCGCCTCAAGACTAAAGGAGAACAATTTACTTGAGAACAATGTTCGTATTAGTTACTACCGAAAGCGGAATTTTGAATTAACAGCATTCTTTTCAGTAGACGGTCCTCTCTGTTATTGCCATGACATCAATGGACTATTTACAGCCATATCTCAGACGTATGTGGCATCTGAGTGGCGCCTCTTTATTGATTCGTCGCAGAGAAGCCTGAAAGCAGTTCTTTTGCATAATGGTAATATAATGCCATCCATCCCCATTGCCCATTCCGTCCATCTAAAAGAGACATATGACAATATGGATATACTACTTAAGGCAATCAAATACGACAGTCATCAATGGAATGTTTGTGGAGATCTAAAAGTTATAGGAATGCTTATGGGTATGCAGTCAGGATTCACAAAATTTTGTTGTTTCCTTTGCCTGTGGGACAGTCGCGCCACTATAGAACATTACACCAAAAGTGACTGGCCACTTAGGTATACATATGTCCCAGGGATAAGCAATGTCCAGTCTGTCCCTTTAGTGGATCCCCAAAAGATCTATCTGCCACCTCTTCACATTAAACTTGGTTTAATGAAGAATTTTGTTAAAGCAATGGGTAAAGTCAATTCTGAAGGGTTCCAATACCTTTCAAGGAAATTTCCGAAGGTTACTGCAGCAAAATTGAAGGAAGGAATTTTTGTTGGGCCACAAATAAGGGAGGTTTTGAATGACACTGAATTTGAAAAAGTCCTAAGTCCGCTGGAATTGAAGGCTTGGCTGGCGTTCAAATGGATATGTGAAAACTTTCTTGGAAGCAACAAGTCACCTGCGTATAAGGATGGAGTCAAGAACCTCCTTGATGCCTTCAAAGAAATGGAGTGTCGAATGTCGTTAAAAATTCACTTCCTGCATTCCCACTTAGATTTCTTTCCTGAAAACCTTGGTGCAGTGAGTGACGAGCAAGGAGAGCGCTTCCATCAAGATATTCAGATGATGGAGAAGCGCTACCAAGGATATTGGAATGAAAGCATGATGGCGGACCATTGTTGGATGCTGTATCGTGACAATCCAGGCCAAATTTACAAAAGGAAATCACACTCTCAGCGCTTTTAATAAAATAATATATATATTCTTTATTTATAAGTACATTGAATAAGGTATATGATGTATTTGTTGTTTAGCATTCCTAAGTGTGATCTATACATCCATAAATTTTCTTATAGCAATATCAAAAACTTAAAAATATCAAAACCAGTGTATCTATATAACTATACGTGCTAGAAAAACAATAAAACCAGATTCGGAATCAGCGCGAAACATGCATTAAGAACAGTGTGATCATGTTTGTGATGAGGAAAAAAAGTTTCATTTTGTTGGCCAGTGAATTAACTAAAAAGTGAGATTCTCCTACTTAACCTGAAAAAATTTTTTTTAAGATATACTGTAGATAATTTTTAGTTTAATAAAATTAAAAGAACTGTTCAGTATGATTCCCTTGCATTTCTATCACTTTTTTTTAATCTTGGTCTGAATTCGTCTATTGCTCGATTTATTTGCTCTTGGGGGAGCTCTGCCCATTTTGCGATAATCAACTCAGGCAAATGATTGACATCCCTTATTCTGTTCCTATACACACTCTCTGCCAAGTTTTCCCATATTCCGTAGTCTACAGGGTTTAGGTCAGGGCTGTTAGGTGGCCAATTATTCGGTTCCAGAAATTCAGGCACATTCTTTTTCAAATATTCGATGGTTGTTTTGGCAGTATGTGATGTTGCACCATCTTGTTGAAAAATAAAGTAACCTTGACTAGCCAAGTTTCTCATTTCTGGAAGCATTTTCTCAAGCAGGGTATTTGAATAATATTGAGCATTAATTTTTACTCCTGGCTCAATAAAAAATATTGAAGTTTTTCCCAACTTGGACACTCCAACAGAAACCATGACGCTAGAAGAAAAGTGACTCCTTGTTGCGTACAGTCTTTCATCTTGGATTTCATTTTTCCTCGCAACATCAGAATAAACCCGGTCATTCTGTGAGTTTCTTGGTGGCTCTACCGTAAAACGTTTTTAATCCGTAAAAAATGTCTTGGAAAGTTTATCTTCAGTTATTATACGTAAAATACGTTTGGATTTCTCAACTCTTTTCTGACAGTTTACTTCTGACAATCTTTGTCCATGCACTCTTTTAAATGGTTTAAATTGTAGATCAGATTTAATAATCCTTCTTACGCTTGATTCTGATATTTCTAGTTCTTTTGATATTTGAGCAGGTGTCATGTGGCTACCAGGTCGATCCTCTTGACTAAGGATACGTTCCTCCACTTTCTGAATATTTTCATCTACTCTAACTGATTTTGGTCGCCCACTACCAACCTTCCTTTCAATGCTTTCTGTTTCATCGATAGTTCTCAATAAGTAATCTAAACCTGATCTAGTCCATCCTTTATAATCGAATTCAGAAAGTAATTTCCTTGCACTATAACCTTTTTCAACTCAAGGCTGAGGCCGAGGCCGAGTCCTTTCAGAACTTGAGACCAAGGCTAGCATTTTTTAGAAAGGCCTCGAGGCTAAGGTCGACGTAAGTTTTATGTGATTACATTATCATATCTAATTACATGTTACATATTTGTGTATATATTTTAAAATATCTATCAGGTGAAATGATAATTTTAAAACAAAAAAAAACACATTTTAAAGTTCTTTAATATTTTATTCGATTCAATAAATTGTACAACAATAACAGTACTTAGCAGAGACGAAATGAAAAAATTACTAAGTCGTCGCGAAGGATTCGCGAGTCCTTTTCATTTTTCACCTGCCTTCAAAGCCGAGGCCTTCATTCATAAGTTCGCCAAAAAAAAAGGCGTCGAGGACGCCTCTCGAGGCTGAGGCCACTACGGTGGTGTAGTGGTTAGCATAGCTGACTACGAATCCACCCGCCCAGGGTTCGATTCCTGGCGAAAGCATACGGCACGCAGCTTACCCAGCTGTTCATCCTTCCAGAAAATATAGGTTAGTAGATAAATGGGTGCCCTGGGTGGTCTAGTGGTTAAAACGCTGGGCTGCTGATCGGGAGGTCGTGAGATCAAGTCCAAACGAGAAATTTGTAATTTCTGACCACGTGTGGTGGATCGTGGTTTGGATCCCGCGTTAAGCTGTAGGTCCAAGCTTGACTTAGTCAGAAGAACAATTCGGGCGGTGACCAAAACCAAGGCAACCAAGGTGTGTATATATATATATATATATATATATATATAAATATATATATATATATATATACAGGGTGGGCCAAAAGTCTGGATCCATAGGAAAATATTTATTTTAATACATAAATTACAACAAATGGTAAATACTTAAAATGAATATCAACTTTAACTCGTAAATGCGTATCCGTGATACTGTACAGTAGTTCGTACTCCAGTATAAATACTCAAATACTTTTTTTATTTCAGCCCAGAAATGGCTTCGAATCTAACAACAGAAGACCGGGTAGAACTTGTGCTCATGTACGCAAGACAGGGCGCTACACACAGAGAAGTTGCTACCGAATTCAATAGAAATCATCCTGATAAGCATCCAGTAACACATGCGACTGTTGGCAAGTTGTTTAAACGTTTCAAAGAAACAGGAAGTGTACATGATCGACGGCGTTCTGGTCGTCCAAAAACTGCAACTGATGAAAATACCTCTGCAATGGTATGTGAAACTTTAACGAATAGTCCAGTAAAGTCAACAAGAAGATTATCAAATGAAACACGCATCTCGAGAACTTCAATTCGAAGAATATTAAAAATCATAAATTCCATCCCTAAGTGTCTCGATGTCAGAGGCCGCCAATTTGAGCATTTGTTATAATTTGTTGTTTATACTGGAGTACGAACCACTGTACAGACTGAGTGTACAGTATCACGGATACGCATTTACGAGTTAAAGTTGATATTCATTTTAAGTATTTACCATTTGTTGTAATTTATGTATTAAAATAAATATTTTCCTATGGATCCAGACTTTTGGCCCACCCTGTGTGTGTGTATATATATATATATATATATATATATATATATATATAACACACACACACACACACTGTATATTATTTTCTGCTTTGTTTATTTTCAATTATTATGCAAAGCTATGTAATGCAATCTGCAATTTTATTCCAGAGATATATAAGTAGTTAATTTAAAAGTCCCTTCTCTCACCCGCCTCAGATAAGGCCGCTTCAATCTGTCTACTTTACGTCACTAATAGATACGTTCATAAATAAAATTATGTGCACAAAAATTGCAAATTAAATTTTAGGAAAAGTCTCGCATTTTCATAATAGTTTCTCCACTCGCCACACATTTTCTAACAAATTTTCTACTTTTACGATGTTCACGCCTTTCTATTTGTTTTTATACTGTTATATACTCCCCTTGATTCTTTAAGTTTGGGGGTGGGCTCTCTCTCTCTCTCTCTCTCTCTCTCTCTCTCTCGCCGATCGTAGAATAAGGTTGGAAGTTCATGATGACAGTGAGTGTGAGCTGGCTACAAAGTGTTTGTGTTAAAGATTACCAAAACATGAGTTGTAATTTTACGGGAATGTGAAGTGTAAACCGACTCTTTAATTCAAAGGCGAAACAGTGTCCGGGCAACAAAGATATGAGAATGATCTAGCCACCAGACTTCCTTTCTTACAGTATAACATATTCAATACAGTATTTTACATCTGAACGCTTTTATATAAAGTTAAATACGTTTTACAGACTATAAGCATACAGTGCTTATAGTCGCAACACTTACGTGCTACTAACATATATCTATATATAATATACATACTGTACGTGACATACAATAATAGCTCTTCTGCTGAAACTGCCGTAAATCAAACCGCAATTTGGAAGAGTATTTTTTCAGATTTTCAGGTGTGAAAGGTTGTCGTAAGTAAAATTTATTTTCATTAACTTCGCGGTAAAATAATTAAGAATGCAATTTTTACTTACACACACACACACACACACACACACACACACACACACACACACACACACACACACATGTTACCGGCAAACTCCGACGGTAAACCGCAGATTGCTAGGCATTCCGCGGATTCCCCGTCGATATTTGGCAAAGACCGAAATATTCTTTTATTTCGCACTTTGTCTAAATCTTAACAGGCAATCTGAGGAATGCCTGCATAGGATTAGTCAAGGTCCAAAGTAAAGTGTTATTTCGGACTTTGCTTGGCATTCAGGCAATCTGCGAAGTGCCTAATGAACAGGTTTCAACTTTTTATTTCGTGGTGGGCGGAAAGTAGCTCCCTAATTTAAATTACATATAAATTATGTATAAATTGTGATTGTATTGTTATATTGTTATGGTGTGTTCTCTAAAGTGGTACAATTGTAACGGTAATCTTTTTTTCTCTAAAGTGTTCTCTTTGTGTTCTCTAAAGTGGTACAATTGTAACGTTCATTTTTTTTTTTTCATTTCAGATTAGGGTAACATGGCTGAGCGTTTAACACTGCAGGAGCGTGCCCAGTTGGCGGCACGGTACGAAGTTTGGCAATCTGTCGTTCGAGTTCAAAGATGGTAGCGGGCCATTCACGGACCACGTGCCCAAGTGGACCCGAAAACAATCAAGAACTGCCACTCGAAGCTCATGACCACGGGGTCTGTGGCAGATGTTCGAAGATGTGGTCGCCCTTCGACATCCAGGGCCCAGGAGACGGTGCAGGCAGTTCAGGAAATGTTCGCACGGAGTCCACGAAAGTCAACTCGCCAGGCAGCTCGGGAAAGTGGACTCTCCCGCTACTCAGTGCGAACTGTGCTGAAGAAGGAGCTGAACTGGCGTGCGTGGAAGCCGCATTACTGCCAATCTCTCTCGGACGAGGACTGCGACATTCGCATGGAGTTCGGGGAAATCATGCTGGCTTGGCATGAAGACTGGCCCCATCTCTTCCGCAACATCCTCTGGAGCGACGAGGCGGTGTTCCACGTCGGAGGCTTTGTCAACCGCCACAATTGCCACTACTGGGCAGGAGAGGATCCCATGGTTACCGCTGAAAAACGGCAGAATCGGTTCAGTGTAACGGTGTGGTGTGGTATGACCGCAGATCAGGTTGTGGGCCCGTTCCTTCTGCGCAACACCATGAATGCTGAGCGGTACCTTGCTATGTTGCGAAACGAGGTCTGGCCGGTTGTCAGCACATGGGAGAACATCGACGATCTGATATTTATGCAAGATGGCGCCCCTCCGCACTTCGCTCTTGTTGTCCGTGAGTGGCTGGATGCCCACTTCCCTGGGCGTTGGATGGGTCGTCGTGGTCCACATCAATGGCCAGCCAGGAGCCCCGACTTGACACCGTGCGACTTCTTTCTTTGGGGGTGGGTAAAGGAAGAAGTCTACCGCACCAAACCGAGGACATTGGAAGAACTGGAGGACCGAATTCGGGAAGTCATGTCCTCCATCCCGCCGGAGTTCCTGCTAAAGTCAGTGGACGCCATTTCTGGGCGGCTCCAGAAGCTGGTGGAAAGAGTTGGAGCCCACATTGAATTTTAGAGAAAACCTACCATGTATGCCTACCTTTTCATATTATTTCTTCTGAAATAAATGGATAATATACGTATTTTTTTAACAATCCAAAATAGGGAGCTACTTTCCGCCCACCCTGTATATATATATATATATATATATATATATATATATATATATACACTAGGGACACAATATATTTTGCCCTACCCTTTTTTCTTAGCTAAATAATAGGCCAAACGGCTGAAATGTCTTTTGGGCCGTAAGTTTGAACTTTCTGCGCTTCACATAACCGGATTTTTCCAGTTTGAACCTCCCCTCCTTGTATAAAACCGATTTTAAACGCCCTTGTATAAAACCGATGGTTAACGCAGTTTTGAAAATGGCGTCTGACAGTGATGTGCGTCGTAAACAGAGAGCTGTTATCGAGTTTTTAACCGCAGAGAAGGAAACAGTTGGAAATATTCACAAGCGTCTACAAAACGTTAACGAAGATGCTGTTGTTGATCGAAGCACAGTTGGACGCTAGTCTAAACGTGTGAGATCATCGGAGAGAGGGAGAGCCAGCCTCGATCGGCTGTGACATCTCACACTGTGCAACGTGCTAACAGCATCATTCGATCAAATCGGCGCGTCACATACAAGGAGCTATCACTGGAGCTAGGAATTAGTGAAGGAAGTGTGAATACGATAATTCAGCAACTGGTATACTCAAAAGTGTGTTCACGGTTTGTTCCTCGCCAACTGACTGAATATCACAAAGCACAAGGAAAAGAAATTGCTTCTGAATCGTTGGTTCGATACGAGACAGAAGTGGATGACTTCTGTTCACGAATTGTGAGTGGGGATGAAACTTGGGTACACCACTTTGAACCTGAAACAAAACGCCAATACATGGAGTGGCATCACGCAGACTCCCCACGCAAGAAAAATTCAAAATGGCTCCCTCTGCAGGAAAGGTTATGGCCACCATCTTCTGGGAAAGAAAGGGGTGATTCTGGTGGACATTATGAAGAAAGGACAAACAATCAACTCAGAGGCATATATTGCTACCCTACAGAGACTCCAGAGATGTATAAAGCGAGTTCGACCGGAGAGAAAACTGGAAGACGTCCTTCTTTTTGCACGATAACACAAGACCACACAACATTTTGCAAACAAGAGAGGCCATCACAAAAATGCGCTTGACTGTGTTACCCCACCCTCCATACAGCCCGGATCTGGCACCTTCAGACTTCCATTTGTTTGGGCCAATGAAGGATGCTATTCGTGGAAGAAAGTTTCAGAGTGACGATGAAGTTGTTGAGGAGGTTAAGAGGTGGCTCCACCGGAACCCAGCGGACTTTTACCATCAAGGAATAAAGGCCCTTGTTTCGAGGTGGAGGAAAGCCGTAGAAAAGGATGGAGACTATGTGGAAAAATAAAAACTTGTAAAAAAGGTATATAACTCCTTGTGTACAAAATTTCTGGAACTTACAAGAAAACTTGGAAAGAAAAAAATGGTGGGACAAAATATATTGAGTGGTCGCGTGTGTATATATATATATATACACTGTGTTTCTACCTCGTGGGGTGGACGTTTTGTTTCCGCTTTGTGTAATATCGAAATAACTAGTGTTTATAAGTTCAGCAGTAAATGCTATCTTATACCAGTGTGTGTGTGTGTGTTAAACATCAGTGAATTCGCGATAATAATTTATTAAGTGAAAGCCGGTGGCATATAGCATGTACAAAGAAAAACGGCATCAATTGAAACATAATTTGAAAATAACTCGAACGGAAAATCAACCCCTGAGATTTTTACATTAGGTCTATACAGGGAAAGAAGGTCAGAGAAAATTCGAAAGAGCCATAAAACGGGAAGGTCAAGTTTTCGAGACGAAATTTGAGAAGTGAGACGAAGAGAGGCAAATTAAAGGAAAGAATAAAGGAAAGAATAAGAGAATAAAGAATAATAAAGAATAAAGAAAGAATAAAGGAAAGAATGGCAAAAAATACGAAGTGTGTAAACTGCGGTAAATTCAGAAAGCTGAATAGATTTGCATTATGTTTAATGGAATGTGCTGCGCACCAGCTCTGCGATTGCAAAAATGAAGCGGACAAGACCACGGGCTTAAAATGCAATCTGTGCAATACCTTTAAACACTACGAATGCATGAACTTAGCTAGAAAAGACAAGAAAATGATAAATAGAATAAATAACAAAATCATAGGCATTTATGGCTTCCTGTGTGTCAAGTGCATGGAAAAAAAAAAGGATATGGTACAAAGAGCAATGAAAATGGGCAATACATGTTTACCGACAGATGACAAGTAAACACCAGGAAACGCTGACACGAACGAACACGAGGCGCAGGACAACGCAATACAGGAAAGCACGATGCAACAAGAACACGAGGCGCAGGACAACACAATACAGGAAAGCACGCTACAGCACGCTACGCTACAGGGAGATGCAAAAGTAGCTTCAGAGGATGAAATACCCCCTGCCAAAGAGATATATAACAGGAACACAAAGGAGAAAGGGAAAGGTACCAGGAATACAAAGGAGAAAGGGAAAGGTACCAGGAATACAAAGGAGAAAGGGAAAGGTACCAGGAATACAAAGGAGAAAGGGAAAGGTACCAGGATTACAAAGGAGAAAGGGAAAGATATCAGGATTACAAAGGAGAAAGGGAAAGATATCAGGATTACAAAGGAGAAAGGGAAAGATATCAGGATTACAAAGGAGAAAGGGAAAGATATCAGGATTACAAAGGAGAAAGGGAAAGATCAGGATTACAAAGGAGAAAGGGAAAGATATCAGGATTACAAAGGAGAAAGGGAAAGATACCAGGAATACAAAGGAGAAAGAAAGATACCAGGAATACAAAGGAGAAAGGGAAAGATAGCAGGCATACAAAGGAGAAAGGGAAAGATAGCAGGCATACAAAGGAGAAAGGGAAAGATAGCAGGCATACAAAGGAGAAAGGGAAAGATAGCAGGCATACAAAGGAGAAAGGGAAAGATAGCAGGCATACAAAGGAGAAAGGGAAAGATAGCAGGCATACAAAGGAGAAAGGGAAAGATAGCAGGCATACAAAGGAGAAAGGGAAAGATAGCAGGCATACAAAGGAGAAAGGGAAAGATAGCAGGAATACAAAGGAGGAAGGGAAAGATAGCAGGAATACAAAGGAGGAAGGGAAAGATAGCAGGAATACAAAGGAGGAAGGGAAAGATAGCAGGAATGCAAAGGAGAAAGGGAAAGATAGCAGGAATGCAAAGGAGAAAGGGAAAGATAGCAGGAATGCAAAGGAGAAAGGGAAAGATAGCAGGAATGCAAAGGAGAAAGGGAAAGATAGCAGGAATGCAAAGGAGAAAGGGAAAGATAGCAGGAATGCAAAGGAGAAAGGGAAAGATAGCAGGAATGCAAAGGAGAAAGGGAAAGAGAGCAGGAATGCAAAGGAGAAAGGGAAAGAGAGCAGGAATGCAAAGGAGAAAGGGAAAGAGAGCAGGAATGCAAAGGAGAAAGGGAAAGAGAGCAGGAATGCAAAGGAGAAAGGGAAAGAGAGCAGGAATGCAAAGGAGAAAGGGAAAGATAGCAGGAATGCAAAGGAGAAAGGGAAAGATAGCAGGAATGCAAAGGAGAAAGGGAAAGATAGCAGGAATGCAAAGGAGAAAGGGAAAGATAGCAGGAATGCAAAGGAGAAAGGGAAAGATAGCAGGAATGCAAAGGAGAAAGGGAAAGATAGCAGGAATGCAAAGGAGAAAGGGAAAGATAGCAGGAATGCAAAGGAGAAAGGGAAAGATAGCAGGAATGCAAAGGAGAAAGGGAAAGATAGCAGGAATGCAAAGGAGAAAGGGAAAGATAGCAGGAATGCAAAGGAGAAAGGGAAAGATAGCAGGAATGCAAAGGAGAAAGGGAAAGATAGCAGGAATGCAAAGGAGAAAGGGAAAGATAGCAGGAATACAAAGGAGAAAGGGAAAGATAGCAGGAAGGGGACAGGGGACAAAAAACCACTGAGTAGGGAAGAAGTGGTGGCGGAACAGAAGAAAGCAATTGAATCACATAGGGCTCTTAAGGAGATTAAACGACGGGCCATATGCGAATACTATAAAACAGGGTCGTGCATATATGGAGCAAACTGCAGGTACAGTCACCCAAACAATGCTTCGATATGATGAGGAATGGAAGATGCTGATACGGACAAAACTGCCACTTTTTCCACCCTCCTATGTGCAGACAGTCACTGACAGAGAAAATGCCTAAATATACCGTACAGTGCCTATATTTTCACATAAAGGGTACCCAAAGAAGAGAACGGGGAAGAACAGATCCTATCCGTATTAGGAGTAACAGCAGCAGCAGCAAAGAAACAAATATTTTAGAGGAAATGAGAACGATAAAAGCACAGCTTGTCCTGCTAACAAGAAAGGACAGGACTCCGCAGCTATATTCCCCACACCATTACATATATCATCCCTCTATCCAACACCACCCACCACAATGGTATCAAATGCCAGAACCCCAATTCTCCGAAATGTAGCGGCCAAACCAATAACACCAAACAGGAACCGACATCGACCTGGAAACGACCACTACATAGGAAAACTGAACACGGAAATTAGAAACCCAATAAATGTTTTATACATAAATATTCAAGGCCTCTACACGGTCCATGGAGGCTGCAAATTACAATACTTACAGAATTTAGCTATCGAATCTAGCATAGATATTATATGCCTAACGGAAACGAAACACACGCATAAATGCGAAAAAGGCTGTGAAAACTGCATCGAGGATACTGAATTAGCATTGCTGGACTACAACATGCACAGAGCAGATAGAGTGGCTAGACGAGGGGGAGGGTGTTGCATCTATGTAAAAAATCACACATGTGAAGTGAAGGTAAACAAATCAAACAGCACAGCCGAAGTTATTAAATTAGAAGCAAAAGAACTAAACCTAAACATTATGAACATCTACAGACCCACCAAACACCACAAAAAGTTAATTCCAATTTGCTACAAATGAAATGGAAAACATTAAAATTTCTTGAAACATCACCAACAAATATTTTAATTTTCGGAGATTTTAATTTCCCATTCATAACATGGAAGAAAAAATGACGAAGTTATATATGTCGAAGTTTCATGGCATCATTACAAAAGATGATAGAACCAAAGCAACAATGCTATTAGATATTATGGAACATTACGCCCTTACCCAGGAAATCCGTGAAGCCACGAGAAACGAGAACGTTTTGGATTTAATCTTGACAAATAACAATGAGATAATAATAAATAAAAAAGTAACGCACACAAAGTTCTCCGACCATAACCTCATCGATATACAATTGAAGTTAGCACCCAGAGGTCCGAAAACGCATGCAAGAGAGTCAGAAGGAATATTTGAAGGCTTAAACATAAATTCAAAGAAAGTAAATTGGGAAAACGTAAATAAAGATTTAGAGGAGGTAAATTGGGAATTGCTACTTCACGAGAAGACTCCACAAGAAATACTATGTATAACAGAGACTGAAACCAAACCTATAATACTGAAAACATAGCAAGCTCGAAGGAAAATCAGGACACTATTCAGGCAACGAAGACAAACCGTAAAACATCTCCACAGATGCAGAACTGATGCAAAGAGACTCAAACTAGAGAGGAAACTTATGGAAATGGACCGAAAGCATTCATACATAAGACAAACGAGGAGGAAAACAAGGTAGCAGAAAACATAAAAAATAACCCAAAATATTTCTACACGTTAGCGAAAAGCAAAATGTAGTGCAAGGAGAGTATTGGTCCGTTGATAGACGAGAGGCCGAATACACAAATGACCCGAGAGAAATAAGCGAAGTGCTTAGGGAACAATTTAACTCTGTATTTAGCACCCCTAAGTCTGAGATGGAAGTGGAAAACCCAGACGAATTTTTCGACATAGACACAAATCAACCAAGAACAAATTCCGGCACAAACCTATTAGTGGACTTCGAGTTCACGGAAGGAGAGATTACGGCCTTATCACAGATGCGAGACAATTCAGCGCCAGGGCTAGACACATGGAGTGCCACGTTCTGAAGAAACGTAAAGAGAGTATGCCAAACCGCTATACTTACTATGGAGGAAATCAGATCGACACAGGACAAATTCCACTCCCCTTAAGAACGCGAACATTTGCCCCCTATTTAAGGGTTAACACAGCGCAGGCCCAAGAATTATCGGCCAGTGGCTCTCACCTCGCACCTTATAAAGTGTTTTGACAACTACTAGACCACCAGGAGAAAATATTGGAAATATTGTGTCTAGGACAAAAACATAGATGTAATATATACTACTTTGCTAAAACCTTCAATAAATGTGACTATGGAATCATAGCACACAAACTTAAGATACAGGAATTACTGGAAAGCTAGGAAGATGGATATTTAATTTCTGACACAAAGAACACACAGAGTGGTGGTAAACTGAATTAAATCGGAAGTCTCGGACGTCTTGAGCTCTGTTCCACAAAGTCGGTATTAGCTCCCTTGCTGTTCATAATAATGATTGCAGATATAAGGACAGTATTGTATCACGTTTCGCAGATGACACAAAGATATGTAGGGAAATATTGAACGAAGGGACATAGGAAAATTACAAAATGACATTGAAACATTATTCCAGTGGGCAGAAGACAACAATATAAAGTTCAACGAAGAAAAATTCCAACTTCTAAGGTATGGTAATAATAAGGAGCTGCAGAATAAAAGATACAAAACTGTACAAGACAAACAGATAATGCCAAATCTACAAGTCAGGGATCTGGGAGTAGTAATGTCGTCGGATACAGAATTCAGAGAGCACGACAACATCAAAATTACAACGGCTAGAAAAATAATGGGAATCATCTGGAGGAGCTTCCGTAACAGAAAAGCAAACATCATGCTCAAATATGGAAGAGCCTAGTCCTACCAATAATTGAGTATTGCTCGGTACTCACAAGCCCAACAGAAAACGAGACATTGCTAATATTGAAGCTATACAAGGAACTTTTACGTCTAAGGTAGAAGAAACGGAAGTGAAGACTACTGGTCTCGACTACAATCCCTGAAATTCACTCTCTCGAAAGAAGGCGAGAGCAGTACACAAATATACATATGGAAATACTGGAGGGCTTTGTCCCTAACCTTAGAAGTGAAAATAGAAACAAACTGGAATGAGAGAAGAGGCAGATTTTGTACAGTCCCAGCTGCTGTGGGACAAGGGGCCATGAAAACGAAGATGGAAAATATCCTTAGAATACGAGGCCAAAGCTTTTCAATGCCCTACCGAGAGAAGTACTGAAAGGAATCTCCAGCACACCGCTGAATAACTTCAAGAACCAGCTGGACAGATTCCTGTGTAAAGTCCCTGACCAGCCATGCGTGGCTGACTACGAGGGCAGGAGGAGATCAGACAGCAATTCCCTCCTCCACCAAATTTCGCAAATGAGGCGGGATGTTGCAGAGGGGTCCGACCGCAGGTTGATCCTGAACCTACACAAAGTAACACTATATATATATATATATATATATATATATATAAAATGTGTGGAGCAAGATTATTTTGCTTGACACTTCTCATTAAAAAGTTTTTTAAGTATCTCTCCGTTTTTCCATG